>APFE030315749.1:9965-30410 GCA_000404065.3 Pinus taeda | reverse complement strand
TATTTTCAGCGCTGTGGGCATACCGAACCTCAGTCAAAACATCAACAGGGTTCACTCCTTTCCAACTAGTTTATGGTTGGGAAGCCATGCTACTTATTGAATGCGAAATCCCGTCATTGTGAATGGCCATCGAATTACTTCCAGCTACTTCCGACGAGGAAATACGTTTATTATACTTAGCTCAGCTAGATGAGAATCGCCGTGATGCTGCATTAGCGATCGAATCTCATGCCAAACATATTAAGGCTCAGTATGATCGAAATGTAACCCCTCGAAATTTTTCGGAAGGAGATTTAGTCCTCTTGTATGATCAAGCGAATGATAAGTTGGGCTCTGGAAAATTCATGCCTATGTGGCATGGTCCTCTTGTTGTCAAGCGAAAGCTAGCGAAAGGGGCATATGAGTTGGTAGACTTTGACGGGGTCTCTTTAGGTAAACCCAGAAATGGTCTTTACCTGAAGAGATATTATGCTTAAAATCGAGTGTGAAGATTCGTTAGTTAGGTTAGTTCTTCTTTTAGCTAGTGTGTTTTAGATTAAAGTGTTCTTAGCTTAGAGATTGAGTTTTCTTCGTTATCCCTACTTATCTTGGTTTTACGTTTGATGTCGCAGATTTCGATGCCTCTTCAAACATTTATTGGTTACGCTGATGGCACTTGTCGTAGTACACAGAACATTTCTTCCACAGCTTGGGTTATCTATTTGCCCTCTGACGAGTTAGTATCTATGCATGGGGTAAGCCTCGGTCAAACAACAAACAACATTGCAGAGTATAGTGCAGTGTTTGAGTTATTATCTAAATCTATTTCATTTGGGATTCGGAGTTTGATAGTAAGGTTAGATTCTGAACTCGTTGTATTAGAGCTTAATAGAGTATACGCCATTATAAATCCAGTATTATTGAGATTATTTTTGAGAGTGCATCTCTTGGAACGTGAATTTGACTATATTGAATATCAGCATATTCCAAGATCTTTTAATACATTAGCAGATGCAATTGCTTCTCAAATGTTAAGTAGACATGTGTAATAATCATACAAGTAAATTTAAAAACATTCCATAACATGTTTAACAAGACAAGCTGGTAATAACGATATCATATATATAGGAGTGTGTCAAAATAATACATCGTCCTCGATCATAGGTTGAAGAACACCTTATGATCGGCAAAAATGGTAGGTACAAAAAGCAAAAATGTCACATGTGACTACAATAGGCGATCATCCCATCACTGGTGATGATCTCGATATGAAACCACTGCACGGGCCACCTTACAAAGGAACCTCCTAAAGGGCCTTGGGACTCCAAACACGTAACGCTGAAGTCGAAGAGGGATGTCATCTATGCTGGTCTCGGGAATGTCCCCTGTCAGGTGCTCTAGATGACTCTCCAGCTCGGCCAAGGTCTCCGCTGATTCGTCCTATGGGGCTGGAGCCGGTGCAACTGGTTGTTTTCTCTTGTAAGGCCGGAGAGTGGTTGGTTGTTGTGGGCCCACATTTGCATTTTGAAAATTTTTACTATCAGTTTTGAGACGATATATAAAAATAAAAAAAAATTTAAAATTAGGAAAATGTTGAAAAATGATTTTACTTGAGTCGTCCCACTACTCTCCTGGAAGAAGAGCCATGTCTGGGTCTCCACGAAAATCAATCCCAGCATAAGGGAAGTCTTGAATAGAAAAAACCTGGTTCTCCAACCATTGGAAATACTTAGGTTTGAACTGAATGACCTCGGTCCCCTCATCAGGATGACGGGCCATAACTGTGACCCATCGCATCAATTTGGGCTCTCGAGGAAGCCCAGCTCCAATAGTAAGGTGCTGCGGGATCAGTATAGGAACCCTCTCCAGGCCAAAACTCACGACTAAAGCCCCATAACCGAAAGTCTTAAGTTGTCCGTTCTTGGCCTTGGTCAGTTGGCCCTTCACATTGGCCAACACAGCATCGCACCAGTTGAAGATGGTGCCTCGGAAGCAATCAACTGCCATATGCATCTGGGATCCGGTGGTAATATGTAATGTGGCAGCTCCACAAAGTCTAGTAACAGTGAACGCAATCACCATGAGCTCTGGATGGGATATGGTCTTTATGTCTATCCCTTTGTCTCTAGCCTGGCTGTTGCAGTACTCTAGCCGGAGGCTATCGACAGAATGGCCACCTACCCTAGTCCTGAACAGAGTCAAGTCAGTGCCTCTCTTAGGCAAACCAGTCAAGAAATATACATCCACCAGCTCGATTTCGATCTGGTGGCCACCAATAAAGAAGCACTAGCCTAGAACGCTCCATCTGTCAACCATCCACTGTAAGAAATCCACCTGAGCCCTCATGCTAGGAATGACCCAATATTTATACAAGTCGCACGCCCTCAAAACATCAAGTGAAGGCTGATGATTCCATGTGGCAGCATCCATGTCCTTGTGCTCTCATTTGCGCCAATCTAGCATGGTGTACTATCTGCATCAAGCATAAAGATGATTTAGAATGCTAGAAAATGTTTTCATTGGTCCATTTTTGAGGAATTTTGGGTTAAAAACCCTCGTGGCGGGGACCACACCCTACGTGTTAGACTCAGTGCATGGGACTGCACTTTGTTTACACGTAAGGTGCGGACCCCAAGCTTTTTCCCAATGGAGAAAACGTCGGGGTTCGCAGTGGTAAGCTTGCGGACCCCGAGCGCGGGTTTTATGCCTAAAAACCCTCCCAAAAAATCAAATGAAAGACTAAAATGAAAATTGAAACGGTTAAAAATGAAGAGTAGGATGATGTGGATTACCTGGGGAAGACGGCATTCGATTCCTATGGTTGGATTTTCCGCAATCTTCACGGGAAGTTTTTTGAGCAAAAGCACTATTTTCTCACCCAAATCACAAATGGTAAAAATGAATGGTAAAAGGCCCTTTTTATAAGTTTTTTGAGTAAATAAATTGAAAATTTGTTTATGTTTCACTTTGAAAAGGTATTCTTACGACATTTTTATCCCTTTCAAACAGGTATGAGTAATGTTTGTGTTTTTGTGCAAGATAACGGATTATTCAGGCGAAATCTATCATTTTCGGCAAAAACACTAGAGTCACCTTTAAGCTCTTTTCTGACTCCTAAAACTAAAAAGATTGCCGATTTTTTTCTTTCAAGCTTGTTAAAACGGAATTAAAAGACGATCCATTTACAGAGCTTTTCCGACCGTAAAAACATAGAAAAATTTCCGGATTTTTGTCGTTTCAAATTCAATATTGGTTATAAAACGATGTGTCCTTGATCGCTTTTTTACTTTTTCGGATCAAAGACACTAATGATGAAAAGTACTCCTTGGTCGTAAAAGATCAAGCGGTTCTCTCAAGAATTATTTTATACTTTTTCGGGCTTGGGAGACACAAATTTACAAAAAAGTCAACCCTGGAGTCTCGTTAAGTTTTTTCAGACTCTCTAAAAATGAAAAACGCCAAGTTTCTCCTATACTGGACTCGTTAAAATCTCGACAGTAAAGGACCTGTTCAATTACAAACAGGAACGGACCACTCCTTCTTTTCGAATTTAAACTAAGTTGGACTCACCCGAAGGGTGAGCTTATAATCAAGCATATGTTATCCTCCTCAAGCTTGTAAAAAATAAAGAGGTACTTGCCAGAAATGGTGGGGGAAAAGAGAGGAAAGTGAGTTTGTTTGTCATACTTTATAACCACTCTTGAACACGACACTTTTATTCACCTGGGTTGGGAAATCCTTTACCTAACAGTTGATCAAACCATATTGAAAGTCTTCAGCCAGTTTCTGGGTATTAACTTTGGGTCAATTGT
Organism: Pinus taeda; assembly: GCA_000404065.3. Lineage (NCBI taxonomy): Eukaryota > Viridiplantae > Streptophyta > Pinopsida > Pinales > Pinaceae > Pinus > Pinus taeda. The sequence continues at coordinate 26,619 of APFE030315749.1, read as the reverse complement.
CACCAAACCATCTGTCGTGTCGTTATGTGTTCAAGAGGTCAGTGCAAATAAGCCATTCATCTGCAAAATGTCTGTCATCCATTTTGACCATCCCTGAGTCAGTCCTTGCAACTAAATTTCTTCAGCTTGATCTACGATTTCGTGTTGTGGGCTTGCCTACGATGGATCGCTTTCTATCGACTTCAACTCATTATCTAGAAACATGATCTAGGAATCGTCAGTACCTTGAGATCTGCATGCCTCAATGGCAGGTTTCTCGCCTTTGACGACAATTTACATCATTGACTTTCGATCAAGGGATCCCATGACATGTTCGACATCAACACATCTTATCACATCTCATGGATTGTACTGAGTACTTTGAGAGCCATTGTCATTATTGGTGGTTTCTCTCATGCTTGTTAACAGTTTACATCACTGACTGGTAACCAAGCGGTTTCTACCATGTTCAACTTTGACACATTCATTCGCATGGATAGAATCGTATTGTTTCGGGACGTAGAAATGAAGACCCTAGATCTAGTTCCCACCATCGAGGCTGCGAGGAATTTTGTATTCATTATACTATGGACTATTCATAAACAGATGGTTGCGTCCATACTGTGTCCACATGTGTCTGTACTTATGATGTGTTTCGAGATCATTCCTATATCGGAGCAGTAGTTAGTTTTCTAGTCAGTTTTCAGTCTCTTAGTCAGTTTTATCTGAGTATGGGAATGCCTACCTCAGCGATGATATGCTCTCATATATATATTTTGCATTGAATGTTTTTACAGGTTCCAACCGGGCTCTCCACAAGATGATCCTCGAAATGATAAAGTACTTCACTCTTCTTAAATGATAAATGAAAAATCCTCATCTACTACAGACTTCGCACTTTAGAGGGCAATATGTTACACAAAAATATCATCACCTTGATTATTTGCAGTTGGTATGGGTCTATCACCACCTATGCCAGCCTCCTAAGCAAGTCTAAGACCTCAACTCTTCAAAACAAGCTTTGGAAATGAGATAAAGACATCAAAAAAGCAATGTAACTCTGGTTCTGCACTTTCTCTCACTTTTGCCTGTGGGCCCACACCTTTTGTTCAGAATACCTGCGTACTTATACGCTCTGTATGTAAAGGGGAGGGTTCATACCCCTGTGAAAGTCAAAAGGCGTTTATCTGAAAAAACTTACTCTGGGTTAATTCTAGATGATTCTAGAAGGAATTTTGACGTGGATTGTTCGCTCCAAAGTGGTTCATGCATCCCAAAAGAGAAGGAGCTAATCCCTTGTTAGAAGGAGCTATCCCTTTGAAGGAGGATTCTATCCCTTTGAAGGAGGACCTAGTAACTGCCCTCCATTGCACTATAAATTGAGGCATTGGGTTAGTGGCTAGGGAGGTTAGAAGCTGAACATTTTTTAGGGTAAATGCTGGTGAAATCAAGACTTCCTATCTGAGCTGAAGAGGAGAGATCACATACCTTTTTGGCTTCATTGGGGAGTGAGTGAAGCTTGTCAAAGTAGAGGAGACTTCTTTTTGGACCCTGGGAGGAGCTTGTACAATGTCAAGGAAAAGGTTGTAAAGTTCTTCTTCTTTTGAATTAATACAATCAGGCTCATTTTTCTCAACAAGTATCTCATGTTATTTGTTTCATGGACTCCTTGACTTTCATGTTAAATATGTTTTATAATACTGGTTATTCAGGTGCTATTTAATCGTTTGCCTTGCTTGTGTTTTCAGGTTCGTGATAAAGGAACTCATTTGGATCAAAGGAGCGAAGGCATCCTCAAAATTGCATTGGACATAAGGTAGGCCTTAAACACACTTGTTTGCCATTATTTACAAAGCACATTTAGAGAAAGATAGTGTCTGGTTGGTTTGCTTGTCATTAGGTCTTCTTAGATTCTAGGAAGGTCTATCTTGTCCACAAGATCGACTCATTCCGCATGACAGGCTACAATATATTGAGGTTCCAATTCAGGATCAATGGATATGACGTTTTCGTTACTGATGACAACATTGGGGCTCACTAATCTTGCTCTGATGTATAAGGGATCCCTCTCTTCTTTTGTCATCATCCTCTTTAATTCTTCAGCTCCTGTTTCCTCATGGGTCAACCTAGAGGCTAATTCCATTAGTTTCATGTCCCCCAATCTTGAGTTGGGGTCGCAAAAGTTCATGTCTATGAGGATCATATTGTGCATGTAAAACTAAGCTAGATTGGCTCTATCATCAACACTTTCCTTTCTGGAAAAGTCAATCAACTTCTTGTAGCATTAAAAAGGTAAAGATCCATACTGTGATAATGTATTTATCTGTAATTGCAACCACTACTCCTTGAGGAAGATGGCATAGTATTTGGATGGTTTCTTTCATTTTATGGCTTCCATGGATAAACTTGCCATAATGGCAAGTTGTACCTCTTTTTCTTACAACTTCTCTCTTAGCCTTCTATTTTTTATTTGTAGTTTCTCCCTCGTGATCGACTCCCTTAGCCTTAAGTTATTCAATTACTAGCTCATTTCATTAAATGTCTCCTCCATTAGGCCAATGTCTTCTACCTTCTTAGATTTTTCAATTTTCATCCACCTATGAGTCCTCCCTCTTTCCTTTTCCAACTTAAAGAAGAGTGGTATAACAAATTTCTCACGTATAATCCCACCTCCTTCCACAAATTTGTAATAAGATTCAAGGTTAGGTTGTGGACCAGTATCCTAGAGTTCGTAGAGACATTCTTCTTTTCCTTTTGATGTGGTTGCCTCTTCCTATAACATCTCTTGTTTCTCTTGTACCAGCCCATGTTTCTCTTGTAGAAGTCCCTATTTCTCCTATAGCTCCTCTTTTTTCTCCTATAGTTCCTTTTTTTTCTCTTGTACTTCCTCTATTTTTTTCTTGTAACAAGGCAGCTTATGCTTTGATCCTATTATATGTGATTTTTCTAGTGGTGTTCCTCCCTATGGGTGGAACAACTTGTCTACTCTTGGCTTTGGGAGAGGTAACTTCTTCAATCTTCCCTTCACTAGGTCCCACTTCTTCACTTTTTCTTGTCAATTCATCAATGATGATAGGGATGTTTGAAGGAGGTTGAGGCTACCCTTGCCTTATCTTTGTACACTTCCTCATTTTAAAGTATAAGTGGCCTTGCCTTGGCTACACCCCTTTCTCTGTGTTTCCTAGTGCTAGGCTTATTGTTTCCCCTGTCTTTTCTTCCCTTGATGTTTAGAGGGATTCTTAGGGTTCTCTTCCTCTGCTCTTTGTTTATCTACCTCTTATTCCTTTGTTTCTACTTTCTTCTTCCTTCTTTTTCCTACCCCCAATACTAAAGGTTGGTGTTTCTTCTTGTTGTGTGGAGCTGAGGGATTCTGTTTCAATGAAAACTTCCATGTTAATGTCTACAAAGTTAGTCCACAACACAGGGAATCCATCACAATTAGATTGATGAGGCCATGATGGGAAATGTGTTTGTTCTTGCCTTCCCTCACTTTCTAGCTCATTTCAATGAGGAACTATAAAAGGAAATGTGGGACACTTAGTCTATTTGGAATCGGTAACTCTATCTAGAACATTAGCTCATAGATCATCCTAAATTGATAGGCATACACAATGCTCAACCTCCTTGCACAGAATATGTACTTGAGTATGTTATAGGCCACTTCATCCCAAGGGTAAGGGAGGATCTCTCTTCGTACTCCATTTTTGTCTTCCACGGGCTTCTCTCTATGGAGGAAGAAGCTTTTCTTGGTTGTAACATATGTTGCCTTATCCTCCTTGCTCCATCAAACTCCTAAGGGTATGGTGGTTACTCTACTTATAATTTCTACACTCAAATGGATTGCAAGTCCTCTAACAATAGTATTAGCACTATTTTCTCCCTGAGAATTGAGGGCCATGGAAAATTCTTGAGTTATCTCATCATCATATTCCTTTAATTTCTCAGAGAATCCCATCCACTGATGTCTCAGAAAAAATTCCATAACAGTGGGATGCTAATGGATTATTTTGGTGTCTGTGGGTTCTCTTTTGTTGAAACCTCCTCCCATTGCTCCTACTACTCTTCTAGTTAACTTAGGTGTATTTTCAATATTTTCCTCAGAGCAGTCTTAGGTGGAGAGATAAAGTCTAGTTTTATTTTTTACAGAGGAGGAGAAGGATTATAATTTTTACTATGAAAAATAATTTTCTCTATCCCTATCTTGCCTTATTATATGATAAATTTCCAAAGGAAATTACTGCATAATGGTTGCTACAGGGTACCCGATTTAAGAAAAATCATTCATGCAGATGTATGGAAATTAGAGAGGGAGGAGGAAACTTACCCTTTCCAAGAATACCCTCTCATGTGCATGAGGGTTTGAAGAAAACTTTTGGTCATTTCGGCTCCCTTTATCCCCTTAATTCATCTTTGTAACCTCCCTTTTTTGCTTCTATGGCAATTCAATTCCTCCTGTATCACCTACAAACTCAAACTGTAGTAGTTCTATGGTACCCTAGACAGACTTTGGAAGCATCTAGCTTATCCTTTAATAAATTAGTGGGCCTCTCCAACTATTTTCTAGAAATGATCAATTGTGCAAGTGGAATCGAGCATCGTAATCTTATTATGTTTTGTGGTAATGGCTCAGAGCACTTTGGTGACTTGGCTCTTCCATGAATTTCATTTTTTAACCGTTTCCCCTTCTCCTCATAATCATCACCTCACTTACTTTGACTTTTCCAAATTACATGGGTGACTGAGTGAACTGTAGTTTACTAATCAAAGGTGGCCAAGTTTATTGACCACCTCCAACCCATAAAAACATCATTCTCGGTTATTATACACATTTTTTACCATTATGTGCGTAGGGAAGAGGTGAGGGGTGTCATACTCGAGCCTACCTGGGATTTCAAAGTGTTGGAGATGCATGTAGGCTTCTGCTAAGATGGTGGTTGATTAATTGACCCCTACAGGTGCTACATTTCCTTGTTTACTTATGCACAGGTCTTCACAACATGATGATGTAGTCGACTGATGAAATATTTATTCCATGCAAGCCTCCTTCTAGTGTTTGATCTATTATTGTTGGAGTGGATAGATGACCTTACATATGCTCTTCAAGGATTGTGTGACCTTATAAGCTTCAGGAACATCCTCACAATGTCTCAGGGTGGCTGGATCATCTACTTTGGAGCTGTAAAAATATTATTATTCAAGATCTTGTTGGAACTGTGCAATTTTCTACATGACTGATCTCCTTCTTGTAGCAGTCACATAGTTCCCCATCAAAACCTCATATTTCATTCAAGGATTAGGAAAAATCATAGTGGTTCTAGGGATAGGATTAGAATCATCAGAGGGTGGTGACGGTGGTGAAAAAGGTGAAGTCAAAGTCTTTTTGTTGTGTTTTTTTTTTTTATGTATGGTAGAAGTGGAATTTTGAGGAGGAATTTGGTTGAAAGGGATGGATGAGTGATGAAGTAATTTTGGTGGGACTCTCCCAACATTTCCCAAGGAAAACATGACCTTTTGGCCCCTTTTCCAAGTGGATCTCCCTCCTGTAGCATTTCAAGTTTCTCCTGTAGCAATGCAAGAACGAGGGAAAATACGGTTCAGTTTCTTTCTAGATGATGGAGAGATGTAGGGAGGTGGATGATTAAGGATGAGAATGGAGTGGAAGGTTCAAAAAAATGGATAAATGGGTTGTGCACCATGTCCTACAAGCATTGTCCCTTTGACTATCTAGAGTCTTGCAAAAATAAATGTTAGTGAAATTGATGTAAAGACTCATCCTTGTGTCTTATTTTATTTTTTCTTTTCTTTTTCTCTTTTTTTCCCTTTTTTTGTTTTTTAGACATGTAGACTTTCTATAGAGAGGTTTCCAACCTACATGCCTACCTAGGCACCTCAGAGGAGGTTTTCACGTGGGGATATTTTATTTTATATTTATATATATTATATATATATATATATATATATATATATATATTATATATATATTATATATATATATATATATATTTGTTCTCTTAGGTTGCCTCGCAGAGGTTCTCATCCTGTTCTCACTCACTACATTGTGGGTTTTAGTTGGTCAAGGTTTCCCAAGAGAAGTGAAGTTTGAATCCACATTTCCATTCCATAGAATCTCTCATAGCCAATTCAATCCCACTCCATTGCATATTGCCTAGGATGAGATTTCCAACGGTACATAGAAGTCCCAAAATGGACTTCTAGATTAGAAGATATGGCCTGTTGAAGATCAGGAGTTTTGTTGCCTTAAAATGAAGGAAAAGAGCTTATTAGAGTGCCTAGGGCATAGAAAGTTAAGCATATTAGGCATCCTGCAGTCCCATAACCCCATAGTCCCGCATGACCCCCGCGGTACCCAATGGGCCATCCTTAAGGAATTGTGGGGGGGTGGGACATGCCGATATGTTAAAGCATCAGGGAGGGTAGAGACAAATTTACATTGAAAATCACCGAAAATCCAAGAGTAGGCAGACCCACTTTCTCTCTCCTCCGACGGACCACATGGTAGACTACCCTTAGTCTTGCACCCCGAAGTCCCACAAATTCATAGTAAATCCCGCACTACCATCCATCGACGAATCAATGAAGTAGAGGGGTTTCCACTCAAGAAAACCTATGGGGTTGTGATTCATTGATATAATGTAAAGTTGTTGGGGAAGGCTGATTTCACTTGAAAAATGGATTCCATGAAAAACAAATGGTGATCCACCCCCTTCTCTCTCCTCCAAGTGGTGAAATACAGTAAATCTCGCACTCTCGTACATCAGGCATCCTGCAGTCCTGCAGCTTCACAATATATCCTACATATCAACAATCAGCGGGGTCTTGAGGCACGGACTTAAGGTTATCAATGGTTCACGGCATCGAATGATGATATCACAATCCTACATTCCCATGATATCGGTTATTTGCAGATCGACGAGGTTCTCAACTTAAAATACTAGTCAACCATCAATTTTGCGATATAGCGTTACATCGTCGAGGGAGTCCGAGATTCATTAACCAAGGAATTTCATTAAAAAATAAAGGCCTCGATACCTCCTTCTCTCTCCTCCACGTGGAGATATTACCTATAGATGATGGGAAATCTCACAATCCACATCCTTCGATCCTGCATTATCGGTAATCAATAGAATAGAGGGGCTACCACTCCAAAACCTTGCAGGGTGCGATTCTGCTATATTGTGTAAAATCGTCAGGAAATGCCGAGATCATTTTACAAAGGAAACCCATGCAAAAATAAGGTTAGGCAGGCCATTTTGCCTCTCTTCCTGGGGGCCACATGGTGCAATGTAATTGGTCCTGACGGTTGACATGGTAGCTGACGTCATCAATTACATGGCAGTACGGAGGAAACATCGCACTCTGTTTGGGTGTTTTTAGGGGTCCTATGGGGCCATTTCCAAGTGAAACATGTCACCACTCACAAGGTGGCATGTGGGAGTGATGACATTGCCCCAGTATCGATGATTGACGATCACATAGAGTGAAAGTTCATTCTCTGCTAATATCCCTCTCAACCTGCGATTGCGATTGTGATATGGGAAAAGGCCCCTGGGTGTGACAAGTTAATACACCATGGTCTATAAACATTTTAGTATGGAATATTAGCCGATGTGGTATAAAGAGTTATCAAAGGCATTTATGGTATTATAAAGGAAAAGGCCCCTCACACAGCAGTGGAAAGCCTTAGCGCCCAAAGGGCTAAGCACCTAGTTCTAGCCCCTAGTCATATGGAGAAAGTTACGAAAGGGGAGCTAAAGTGAAAAGGACTAAGGGAGGTTGGGTTTTGTCTATTTCACAACATTTTTCATAGCCAGACACCAGAATGAGCAAGTTCCACTATTTTTCCATCAAGAGAGACTCACCTGGTACATCAAGGCATCGATAATGCAAGACAGGGATTTAAAGGGCATGATGGGTTGGCAGCTATGGTTTTAAGAAAAACAGATGGTGCATTCAAAGCAGAAGATGGGATGATCTAGAATAAGCCTACTATGACACGAATCTAGAAGTCGATGCTGAATGAAATAAAGGCAGAAATGACAAAGGTTGGTGAAGCAATGCAGGAAGCCATACTGCAAGTAAAAGAACTCATGCAGCGCAGATGATCACAGGATGGGCAAGGAGAGCTTTTGTGGATTTTTTATCTGAGTATTTGTTATTTACTGTACTATAACATGCCTCCTTTTATGAGGCATTTAATTCTATAATATTTTTTGGGCAACAAAGCCATTTATGACACAGATAGCTAGTTGACCTGACATCGGAGTCTAAAATAGAGATTTTTTGTTGTAATAAATGTTATTTCTCCCCTCTCTAGATAAATAGGGGAAAGAAAGACTTAGAAAGGGTTCAGAAATTCTAAAGAAAGACTACATGTTATTTTCAGACTTTATGGCTTTACAATACATATTTTCCATAATATGAAGAGAAATGGTGGTGATTCCCCCTCCAAGTATTACAATATGTTCTCCCCCTGTTAAAACCCATCTTGTTCATGTTTCTTCTCTGAATTCATTTAATTACTGTCATTAGAAATATTTCAAGACTTCCTCACAAATTCGCTGGTATCATATGTTATGCATGTGCTTCTAAGTTCCTCACAGATTCATTTTTATTGACATTGTTAATGCTAGTGCCTGCATGGATTATTGAAATTATATCGTTAATAGTTCCTCTTCATGAATCATAGCACACAACCTCCCTTATTCCCATTATATCTACTTCTGACTCGGATAAGTATAGGAATTCTTAAAGCTGCAAGCTCTATGTGTTATGCATAGAATTCTTGATACTGTAAACTCCATATGATGAGTTACTCCTCCTCCTCATCCTCTATCATTACTCTGCAAAAGTCTATTAAATTGTAACTCCTTGGACTACTCAGCCACTATTTTATACATATTTCTAAGGTTTGTATATGGGAAGAAGTACCAAGAAATTTATGTCTTACTCCTCTAGTTGAATGAACCAACTCATTATGTATACATAAAGAATATAAGTGACATCTCCCTTTACTGTGAATCATTTGAAACACTCCAAATTTAGATGTGCCCAGGCACTAGACTTGAAAGCAATATGAGGCTATCTCTAGGAGCTCCAACACATCCCAAGAGTTGACCTCAGATGCCTCATGGATGTTTTCATTTAGGCCCCTTCTTTTTTCTTTTATTTTTTATTTTTTAGAAGCTTTGTGGATTGGGGGCTATAATCCTCCTGATCACACTCAAATCCTTGCTAATTAAACTAATAAACTATTCTTTGGATAGAGGTCTTTTGTACAACTTCAACATGTAACCATTAACAAGCAAGGGAATGCCTTCCTCATCAATTGTTCTGATTTGGACAGACCCATTCTAATAACATATTTCCACCAGATAGGGAACCAAACATCTTGTCATTAACTTTCCCTTCAAATTCTTGAATCTAGAATCATAAACTAGGGCCTAATCACCTTCTTGAAAATTTATCTCCCTAATGTATTTTTCATACCAAATCTTCCTCTGTAGCTAGATTACCTCAATGTGCAGGATAACTTGTAGCCTAAATTCATCTAAATCGTTAAGTTGTAGCAGCCTCTCTTGCTATGTTGCAGTGATGTCCAAGTCTAAGTGATATTCCATCCTTAAGGTATTGTATTCAAATTCAATAGACATCAAGGCCTTCTTCCCATAGACTAGTTCAAATGGAGTAAATCTAGTGGTGGTACTCCAAGTGGTGTTGTAGGCCCAAGTGGCTTCTACAAGTATGTCTTCCTAATCCTTTTTGTTGTAGCTAAAAACTTTGATCAGAATGTTATCCAACACTTTTTTTGTGACCTCCACTTTCCCATTTTCCCAAGGGTGATAGGAAGTGGAACTTTTGTGCTTGATGTGGTGTTGGTTCATGGGATCTTCGATCAGATTTTATGTGAATTTTTTTCCTTGATTAGTGACCAACTATCTTGGAAAAAAAAACTTGTATAAGGTGTTGTCCCTCAAAAACTTAGCCACCTTCTGCTAATTTGTTTCCTTAACTACCTTTGTTTCATCCCATTCAGTCAAGTAATCAGTGCACACAATGATATACTTCTTTTGTCCTGATGGGGGATCAATGGACCCAATTAATTTGATGTGCCATTTCTCAAATGATATAGAATTACCTAAGGTACACCCTTAGGTGTAGGCTTACCTATCCTTTGGCATTGATCACACCTAGTGGTGTATCTCTTTTCATCTTGATGTAGAGTGGGCCAGTAGTAACTTACTTGTAGAACCTTGAAGGTTATTCTCTTAGCAGCAAAATTTCCTCCACAAGGTCCATCATGACATGTTTAGAGGATGTTAAAGACCTCATCTTCCCTCACACATCTCCTCAAGATTTGATATTGACCCATTTCGAAAATATTTCCCCCAATCCAAGTTAATGGGGCACTTTTCCTAACAACCTTGTTTTTCTACATAAGGGATAGATTAGGAGGGAACCTCATAACAACCAAGTAGTTGAGTATATCTGGAAAACCAAGGAGAGAGCACTAAGATGGATGGAAAAGAGGTGTTCATCTGGGAGTTGATCATCTACCATTTCTTCCTTTTCTGCAGGCAAGGTTAGTCTTGATAAGAAATTTGAAACTACACTCTCTTTTCTTGGTTTGTCAATAATAGTGAAATCAAATTCTTGCAATAACAACAACCATATGATTATCATAACATTGGCATCAGGTTTATTCACTAAATACTCAATGGTTACATGATCAGTGTGAACACAAGTTTGATAACCAGTGACTATACAATTTAACTTAGCTTTAGAAAGGTTCTTACGGATGAAATAGATAGCATAAGGAATTTTTTCTTGCACTTTTCCTAATGTAACCCCTATAGCTTTATCTGATGTATATGTGTGTATATGGAAAGGTAATGCCTAGTTGGGACCTCTAAGGATGGGTGCAGTGGTTAGATTTTCTTTTAGCACTTCGAAGGCTTCTTGGTAGTTGTTTTTCCAACAAAATATTGAATCTTTAGCCATTAGTCCAAACTAACTTGAAGCTAGTTTACTAAATTAATGAACCTTCTATAATACCCAACCAATACAAGGAATCTCTTGATATCTCTTTGCTTTTGAGGAATAGGGTTTAATGATGGAAATTTTGTTGGGGTCAACCTGTATCCCTTCCTTGGATATGGAATGGCCAAGGAAAATCCCTGCATTCATATAAAATTACATTTCTTAGGACTCGGTGAAACATTCATTTCAATGCATTTCTCTTCGACTTTGCACATAGAAAGAGCTTCCTAGAAATCACATCCATAAGGAGTGAAGTCAACCATGTATATCTCAATAGTGTCATGAACAATTTTAGCAAAGATACTTAGAACTACCCTCTAAAAGGTAGCATGGAATTGCACAGACCAAATGGAAGGACCCTATAGGAAAAGGTACCCAATGACATGTGAATGTGGTCTTATCTTGGTCTTCAAGGTTGATCTATATTTGGCTATACCAACTAAATCCATCTAGGAAGGAGAATAGTTTCTTCCCTGCAAGGCTATCTAGGACTTGGCCAATGAAGGGAAAAGGGAAATGGCCCTTCTTTGTAGCCTTGTTAAGTTCTCAATACTCAATGCAAATCCTCCACTTCCCATTTTTCTTAGGGACTAAAACGAGAGGGGACACCCACTCACTATTTGAAATGGGGTATATGAACTCTGCATCCAGTATCTTTTGTAATTATTCTTCCATAATGTTCTCCAAAGTTGGGTTCATCCTTCTTAGGGATTGGCACATAGGCTTGCATCCTTCTTTGATGTAGATATGATGAGTACAGATTGAGTGATGCACACCCATTATCTCATTATAATCCCAAGCAAAATCATCCATTTTTTTTCCTCAACACAATGCATAATTATTCTTCCTGATCAGATGAAAGAGTGGGGTTGATATTTAGAGTTCTTGATGGGCTCATTTTCACAACCTTTTCATGTTTTGGGCCAGAGCCAGCAAAGCACAAATAAGTCCAATGACTAATTTTAGGTTCCCTTATAGTTCACCATTTGGCATGATAGTGGGAGGTTGATTATGTAAGATATGGGAAATAAAGTCATATTCATCAAGTTTCCCTCCCCCTATAATAGTGTCCAGTGTCTAGACAGGGTACATGAATGTATGATAAAATTATTCCTCTTCCTCATCCTCCAACCATAAGGGAAAGTCATGCTCAACATAAGGTTGAGAAAGAGGGGACAAAACAAGTTGTATGGATAGATGCCCATTCTTGATGGTTATGTTCCCATCCATACAACTAATGTAGGCATAAATAGTGGTTAACCAAGTTCTTCCTAGGATGAGAGGATAGCCATTAAACTTGGTTTTTGGCAGGAGGACAAAGAAATCATTGGGGTATTCCTAGGAGTCAATGGAGACCATTACATCCTCAATAAATCCCTTAGGATCTACTATTGATGTATCTGCAATTTGTAGTACTGTATTTGTTTTCCTCAAGGCCTCTTGGAGGTTGAGGTTAAGCATGGTTTCCTTGGTCATCACATTGATTGTAGCCCCAAGGTTAATCAAGGTATTTGGGACCATAATTCCATCAATGTGCACATCCACTATTAGGCTACCAGGATCCAAGTACTTTGGGGAGATTTCCCTCTGAAGCATTAGGTCATACAGTTTTCCAACAACAATCATAGTGGGGTTATGTATTCTTCTTGTCCCATTTCTTTTGAAACACTCTTCCTTGATAAGCTTGTTGTAAATGGGGACATCTTTGATGGCCTCGAGAAGGGGTATTGTGACACACAAATTCTTCAATTCTCTTAGAATTTCAACCTATAATGGGGTGTGTTTTTTTATTGTGGACCAACCTTTTAGGGTAAGGAGGTGCATTGGCTTAAGGGGTACTCTATTCCTTCTCTCCTTCAAGTTCTCCAGGTGGAGAAGGTGGGTTATTATCTGGTAGCACCTTCCCATATCGAAGGTTAATCTCTTGGATTTCCACAACATAAGTAGGATAAGATGTCTCCCCGTTATAAACCTGTTGTTCCCACTTATTATTTAGGTTCAGATTGGGTTGAGAAGGAATTTAATGTTGATTAGCTAGAGTACACTGAGTAAGTTGTGGTTGAGATTGAGGTGGAGCTAGTAAAGTAGGGTGTTGGGTTGTTTGAGGCTTCCATCCTAATGAGATGTTACCCCAGTGGGAAGATTGAGGTGGATACGGATGAAAAGGAGGGTTAATAGGCTGAGGAGGATACTGAGGAGCATCAGGCCAAGGAGGAAGTGTGGGCCATGATGGATGAGTGGAAGGGTACAAAGGCTAGTAAGGTGCATTTTGATTTGGATTTTAATAAGGATAGTGTGCACCTTGCATGCAATGTTGATATGGCTGAGGACCTCAAGGCCTCCTTTGGTTAATGAAGCAGAGTTTCTCTAAACCACCTTCTGCCCCTTGGTATATAACCTTCAGACCTAGCAGAGAGGGACATTTTTATGTTGCATGGTTTTCTTCATTAAAAAACGAAGAATTCTATGACATTCAGTGGGTACTCATTCCTAAGGTGTCTGTTAGTGCATCTAGGGAAGAAGATAGCTAGTGCCCTTTCTACTTACTCTTGCTTCATTTTAATTTGCATAGTATCCATCTATAGGAAAAAGCTATGCAACATTTCACTCTTAAAATCCTGCAACATAATTCCTATCTCATTTTTTAGGGTTTATGTGGAGGGAGATGAGCTAACCAAGACTTGGTTAGACCTACATTTTTTCCTAATAGCCCTAGAGAGATTCCTAAATATGTTTTGATGTCATCATAAGGAAATTGGAATATGTCTCGTCTAGACAACATGTTGAGGGTTTCCATTACATCCTCCCTAATCCCTCAGAGAAGAACTAGCTTGAGTGATTCAGGGTCAAGGGTATAGTTGTCCCTCTTATAATTGAGTTGGAATCTTTCTTCATAGTCCTCTAAGGTTTCATCTGGTCCTAGGGTCATCCTAAAGATTTCATCCTTTGTTTATTTGGACCTATAGTAATCCCCATACTTTTCATTGAAGTATTATTGAATTTGGGCCCAAGTAGTGATGTTGCCTCCATTTAAACTCATAAACGAGGGCAAGGCTACATCTTTGATGGTAGATGGAAACAAATTCAGTTTCTATTCATATTAGGCATAACCATAGGTTCTATAGACAACAAAAAATTCAAACATAAAGGTGTCAGGATCATCATAGGTTAGGCCATGGAAATGTGGAAGGGCAGTAGGGCTTCCATTCTTCATTTACGCCTCCCCATTGGCTTCTTTGATAGGGAAAAGCTCATTTTTTATTTTTCAGCCATGGTTTGGGTTGGTGAGATAGGTTCTTATTCTCTTATGGGTTCCTCAAAATATTCAGGTTTCTTTCCTAGAGGGTCTTCTAACTTCCCTATTGTCAAAAAGGGAAGTTCACAGTCACCAAAGAAGAATGAAGGTTGGTTGCTTGAAGGGGTGGGGGGGTTTTGGTAAGAATTTCCCTTGACTATCCCTACTCCTATGAGGCATGAAAGAACTAGCTCTATTTTTTGAATTCTTTTTCTCTTTATTTTAAGCTTTGAAACCATTAAGACTGATGCAAAGCGAAAAAAACAAGTAACTCCTAAGTAGAAGCAACACCTACTTGAACACCTCCTCGCCAACAGGCCCAAAAAGTTATGACACCTAGTATTGTACCAAGGATTTTTCAACTCCCAAGGCTTCTCAACTTAAATTATCAACCTAGGGTTCATAAAAACTTAGAGGTTACAATTTTATATGTTAGGGTCCCACCCTAACCCCCTTATCTATGTAATGGGACCACGTCATAGTCAAGAGTCAATAAAGCCCATATTAATAATTGTAAGTGGTTAATCCGCAATTAATAACGGAACCACAGTTAGTTACAAATGGGTCGTAGTATTAGATAGATGGTATTAGTAATACCGCGGTATTGCCTTGTGGTATTGCACGTATGTGTCATATATAAAGGATAGAAACTCCCTGCGAGGAGTATTGTGTCTTATTTTGTAATCAAGCTCTGCTCTATTGGAGGTTGCCCCCTCGAAGAGGCAAGTGAACATTACTCTCTGAATAATAAATTCATTGCTATTATGTGTTCTAGGTATCTTTTCTTCGCATATTCTGTGTTCTAGGTCTCTTTTCTTCGCATATTCTGTATTTGGGTATCATTTGCAAGTTAAGAGCATAACAAGTGGTATCAGAGCACTTTCCAGGGCCGGTGGGATCTCCATTTCGTTGCAATTTTTTTTTTTGGCTCGAGACGTGTTCCGGCATCTTTAAACCACGGGATCTGTCGTTGAGAGCATAAATCTGCGGATTTGGGGAGGCATGCACGCAGGAAATGCAAGAGGTGGTCACGTCTATTGGACTCCCTTGTAACCCCTGTGGGTACCCCTTCGAGTAGTAGCACATTAGACAGAACCGTGCACAGACTGTCTTCCACGTACCCTTTGGGTATATCGGAAGCCTGAAAACCTCTCCATAGATAAATCGCCGGCCGTCTTGCGGCTACAGTACACCGAGAACAGCACTCGAAGAGATTACTCGCCCGTACGATAGGGTAGTCGGGTGGTACGGCTAAGGGTACGGTCGACCCTCCTTAGTTAGAGCCCCGAAACATTGGGCCAAGTACTACTGCCAGACCCTTATGTATATTGCGATCTATAACACTTGACACTCCTCAAGACCCTAGTTCCTTTTTTCAATCATCATCTCTTACAGATCCGCTTGAGCAAAGGAGTGCAGTAGCAGTAGACATCGGTCCCAATCAGCCATTCCAATCTATTAGATTCATCAGATCTGCAGAAGCAATCAGTTCAGCCGTCCAGCGCTACCCGATCCACCATTCAGATCTCTCAGATCCACCAGATCAGAGTCGTCTCACTAAGCTCCAACAGACTGGTACAGTGGATGAATATATTACCGCTTTTGAAGGCTTAGCTTTCCGCACTCAGGGTCTCACAGATGAGTTCTACACGGAATGTTTTATCAGCGGTCTTAAAGAAGCCATCAAAGCTCAAGTTCTACTTCACCAACTTCCCACGTGGACGAAGGCTTGCCAGGTAGCTCATAAGGTGGAACGTGCATTATCAGCCCAATACAGTCGCCCAAATTTCCTCGCTAAAGGTCGTCCCCCACAGGCTCACAACACGACTCAAACACTTAAGGTCCAAAAGGTGTCCCCTGCGAAAATGGCCGAAAGAAGGAAGCAAGGACTATGTTACTACTGTGATGAAAAATACTCCCCAGGTCATAAATGTAAGGAGCCCAAATTCTTTCAAATAGATGCCACTGACTACAGCTCAACAGAGGAAGATCCACTGCTCGAGGAACATGAGCCGCTAGAGGAAGACAACCAACAGGACAATGTCTCTGACGAACCAGTTATTTCATTGCATGCCTTGGCAAGGATTTCTTCCCCTCAAATGCTCAAAATCGGAGGGTTTATTAAACATCACCCAGTGGTAGTCTTGATTGATAGTGGAAGTACACATAATTTCATCCATCAAAAGGTCGCAGAAACGGTGCATTGCTTTGTACGAGCAGTTTCTAACTTCCAAGTTCAAATTGCAGATGGAGGCACAATGAAATGTGAAGGCCGTTGTGAAAATGTCAAACTTCCAATGGGGGATTATCAGTTGAAAACCC
>APFE030315745.1:0-57103 GCA_000404065.3 Pinus taeda | reverse complement strand
ATAGTTCAACTCCAAAGGAATATTTGGCATGATAAACATATTAAGAAGAAGCAATTTCAGGAGGGCGATTGGGTATTGTTATATGATTCTAGGTATAAAGACTTCAAGGGAAAGTTAAGGACAAGATGGCTCGAACCTTATGTTGTGGAAAGATGTCATGATAATGGTTCAATGCACATCAAAACTATAGATGAAGAAGCCATTCCTTTGCTTGTTAATGGGCACCGATTGAAAATGTACAAGAGACCTTTATCAAAACAAGGGTTCATTGATAATATCAATAAAACAGTGATGATGGTGGAACAAGTTCTAGATCCTCCCTCATCAAGTCACTGAAAAAGAAAAAAGAAAAAAGAATAAGGACTCTGGTGAAAACCTCCATGAGGCTCCTTAGTCCCATCTTTGGGTTGAAAACCTCGTGACGCGACCCAATGATGAAGAAAAAAAAAAGAAAAAAAGGAGAAAAAAGACAAGAAAAAAAGAATAATAAGATCCCTGGGTGAAAACCTTCCTTGAGATGCCCTGGGAAAACAGCTAGGGTGAAAACCTATCTGAGGCAGCCTAGTTGTTTTCGAAAAACCAAAAAAAACAAAACAAAAAAAAGAGAAAAATATATCATTGTCATTTGCAGGTGGGCGAGAAAGACAGTCAAGGAGAAAAAGAGGATCCAAAGGGAACCATGCCTCTCAAATATTCATCTCCTCCACTCCTTACCATGCATCCCTCCATCATTTCTATCATTTTTCCACTCCATTGCTTCGATTTATGCGAAGACCGTGTTTTCTATAGGATCCCCATTATTCCTACAAGATCCCCTGAAAGCCTACATGATGATCCTGTAGGAATTATAGTGACCCGAAAAACCTACAGGAAGCAATCCGAAGGCACATGATAGGTTTGTTAGGTCCCTAAAATTCACCATATGCATGATATAGCACCTCACCTCGTCCACCATCATCATCCCTGCACTCACCATTCAAAACAAAAAAAATCAGTTTCAACAGTTTTTGCTAATCTTTGAAAAAAAAAAGGAAAACAAAGAGGAGTAAGAGAATTACCTGAGTATCCTTTACTCTACACACTTATACTCCTTTCCATTCATTACACCATCCTCATAGCCCTAGCCAGCAACATGATTAAAGAATTCTGAGGGAGAAGCAGCTACAGGACATCTTGTAGGAATCCTATAGTAGCCTATCCCACAGAATGCCAATCACACCAGCAACAAGTATTCACTAGAATGATCTAGGAGCTCCACAGCAGCAACAACGTCAAATCTTCAGCCACAAACACCTACAAAAGCAAAGAAACCATTAGCAGACAACAAGAGGAGGAAGAAGAATGGCATGCAGTAAATATACAAAGTAGCACCTCTGGTCTTCGACAACTGCAGCATAGCATCGAAACCACAGGTAAGTATCCTGCTCACTCACTCATATACATCATGTAGTCAAAATTTGTAAGGATTATGAGATAGTTGGTTTATAAGTGAAAAGGTGGCCAGTTAACTTGGCCACCTTCTTTCAGTCAGCACATGTAGAACCATATGTTCTCTCACATGTGGCTACAGTCAACTCAAAGACACAGAAAGAGTAGGACAAAAAGTAGTTAAACTACGAATCTACGAGGTGGGAGCTGATTATGAGGAGTGGGAAATTATGAGGTGGTAGTGGGGATGAATGATCCAAAAATGGCAATGTACCTTTGCTGCCAGCACACCACCTCACCCTGAATCACCATAAAGGGAAATAAAAAATTATTCCCATGCATTCATGCATTTCACCTCCTCAAAACTCTCTCACTCAAGTCACTCTCATAACCCAGGCCACCCACCGAAAGCAAAGATCCATCGTTCTACATAAGAATTCCTATAGGAGCATGCATAGGAATTCCTACAGGATACACAGAGACTTTCGACAGGATACACAGAGACAGTCTATAGGATAGGTAGAGAAGAGTTCACAAGGGAATATCACGGGAATTGGCCACTGCAACCATTCTAAAGAGGTAGGTTATAAAATTTCATCCCTCTTTGCAAGCAAATACACCAGGGATACTCTAAAATCTAGTGAATTTAGCAACTGTGAGAAGTAAATTACATACACAATCAACTATGTCTTTCTCCTACATTTGAAAAATTGTGTCCACCATCTCATTTTCTCCTCAAGCTTCAATGACAAGATGACAAGAGGGTTTAATAGGAGAGAACCCACAAACACTGTGAGAATCCAACAACACCCCCCAGGTGCTTGAAATCTTTACAAGACACAACTAGATGGGGTTTTTCGAAAAAATCACAGGGTATGATGATGAGGTAGCCCAGAATTTGCTCACTCCCTCACTCCACATAGCAGAATCCATGCCACTATTGTAGTAAGGGGCCTCACTATAGATCTCACCCCAGAGCTCATCAGCAGGGCCACCACACTCCCCCTAGGAATTCCATGGAGAAAAGAAGACAAAGGAGATAGCCAGGTGACAACAAGGAAATTAGTTTTAGAAGGTGAAGAACCCACTGAGGACAAAAATGGAGTAAGGAGGGACAGTCTGCCATACCCATGGAGTGAGGTAGGCTACCAACTCATCAAATACATCTCATGTGAGGGTAGATATAGTGTTGTTTATGGCTATCATTTTAGGATCCTTGAGGAATTAAGATTTCGGATAAAAACACCACCTCACCAAAGACTCAGCATACCCTATTTCTTGTTCGCAATCACTCATAGATTCCAGCAACAAAGTGAAGGAATGGAATTCCCAACAATTGGCTCACCATGGGTTGATTAGGATCCTCATTGAAAATTCCTTCCAAAACCTCAGAATCCCTATAACATGGTCAGTCTTCAGACACTTGCCAACAGAGGATGACACTAAAGCCCTAACTTATGATGTTAGTCCTACTGTCAGTGAAGAGGAGGCAAAACATGAAGAGGAAGATACAGAGCAGGATAAGGATGAGATGGATGAAGAAGAAGTTGAAACAGAGGAACATGATGCAACTAAAGAAGAAGAGGGAGAAGAGAAGCAGGATGATGAAGAAACAAAGGAGGAAATTAAGGAGGAAACTGATAGAGATGATGAAGATCCACAAGAGGAAGAAGACATGAAAAACAGAGAAGAAGAAGACAATAAAACATAGGGGAAAGAACACAAGTAGGAGTCACCTAGGGTGTCTCCAGAGGCCACTGAGAGAGAGGCAACAGCTGCCCTCACTGCTCTCAGCACCCTAGTCAAGCAAAAAGGAAAAAGGAGGAGGAAAACCCCACTATATTTCAGAACAAGAAAGAGCACAAGAATAAAATAGGGGAAGCCACAAACATCAACAAAAATTCTTATTGAGATTGAAGACTCCCTTACACAAAAGGACAAAATGCCTTCCCCTAAGTCACCTATCACCTATGTAAGGAGGCCTACTACTAGATCAACTTCCTCAAAGGGTAAGGCAATCCTACAAGATCCACAGCAAAACCTACAAGAAGAAAAAACAGTCCTACAGGATACTTTGCTAAAACTACAAGAGGCACAAAAATTAGAAAGCAAGGTAGGGGGAGCAGCAAGAAGCTAAAGAGGAAGACCCATAGACAAAGGAACTCAACCCTACCTTGCTTTCTAATTTTTGTGCCTCTTGTAGTTTTAGCAAAGTATCCTGTAGGACTGTTTTTTCTTCTTGTAGGTTTTGCTGTGGATCTTGTAGGATTGCCTTACCCTTTGAGGAAGTTGATCTAGTAGTAGGCCTCCTTACATAGGTGATAGGTGACTTAGGGGAAGGCATTTTGTCCTTTTGTGTAAGGGAGTCTTCAATCTCAATAAGAATTTTTGTTGATGTTTGTGGCTTCCCCTATTTTATTCTTGTGCTCTTTCTTGTTCTGAAATATAGTGGGGTTTTCCTCCTCCTTTTTCCTTTTTGCTTGACTAGGGTGCTGAGAGCAGTGAGGGCAGCTGTTGCCTCTCTCTCAGTGGCCTCTGGAGACACCCTAGGTGACTCCTACTTGTGTTCTTTCCCCTATGTTTTATTGTCTTCTTCTTCTCTGTTTTTCATGTCTTCTTCCTCTTGTGGATCTTCATCATCTCTATCAGTTTCCTCCTTAATTTCCTCCTTTGTTTCTTCATCATCCTGCTTCTCTTCTCCCTCTTCTTCTTTAGTTGCATCATGTTCCTCTGTTTCAACTTCTTCTTCATCCATCTCATCCTTATCCTGCTCTGTATCTTCCTCTTCATGTTTTGCCTCCTCTTCACTGACAGTAGGACTAACATCATAAGTTAGGGCTTTAGTGTCATCCTCTGTTGGCAAGTGTCTGAAGACTGACCATGTTATAGGGATTCTGAGGTTTTGGAAGGAATTTTCAATGAGGATCCTAATCAACCCATGGTGAGCCAATTGTTGGGAATTCCATTCCTTCACTTTGTTGCTGGAATCTATGAGTGATTGCGAACAAGAAATAGGGTATGCTGAGTCTTTGGTGAGGTGGTGTTTTTATCCGAAATCTTAATTCCTCAAGGATCCTAAAATGATAGCCATAAACAACACTATATCTACCCTCACATGAGATGTATTTGATGAGTTGGTAGCCTACCTCACTCCATGGGTATGGCAGACTGTCCCTCCTTACTCCATTTTTGTCCTCAGTGGGTTCTTCACCTTCTAAAACTAATTTCCTTGTTGTCACCTGGCTATCTCCTTTGTCTTCTTTTCTCCATGGAATTCCTAGGGGGAGTGTGGTGGCCCTGCTGATGAGCTCTGGGGTGAGATCTATAGTGAGGCCCCTTACTACAATAGTGGCATGGATTCTGCTATGTGGAGTGAGGGAGTGAGCAAATTCTGGGCTACCTCATCATCATACCCTGTGATTTTTTCGAAAAACCCCATCTAGTTGTGTCTTGTAAAGATTTCAAGCACCTGGGGGGTGTTGTTGGATTCTCACAGTGTTTGTGGGTTCTCTCCTATTAAACCCTCTTGTCATCTTGTCATTGAAGCTTGAGGAGAAAATGAGATGGTGGACACAATTTTTCAAATGTAGGAGAAAGACATAGTTGATTGTGTATGTAATTTACTTCTCACAGTTGCTAAATTCACTAGATTTTAGAGTATCCCTGGTGTATTTGCTTGCAAAGAGGGATGAAATTTTATAACCTACCTCTTTAGAATGGTTGCAGTGGCCAATTCCCGTGATATTCCCTTGTGAACTCTTCTCTACCTATCCTATAGACTGTCTCTGTGTATCCTGTCGAAAGTCTCTGTGTATCCTGTAGGAATTCCTATGCATGCTCCTATAGGAATTCTTATGTAGAACGATGGATCTTTGCTTTCGGTGGGTGGCCTGGGTTATGAGAGTGACTTGAGTGAGAGAGTTTTGAGGAGGTGAAATGCATGAATGCATGGGAATAATTTTTTATTTCCCTTTATGGTGATTCAGGGTGAGGTGGTGTGCTGGCAGCAAAGGTACATTGCCATTTTTGGATCATTCATCCCCACTACCACCTCATAATTTCCCACTCCTCATAATCAGCTCCCACCTCGTAGATTCGTAGTTTAACTACTTTTTGTCCTACTCTTTCTGTGTCTTTGAGTTGACTGTAGCCACATGTGAGAGAACATATGGTTCTACATGTGCTGACTGAAAGAAGGTGGCCAAGTTAACTGGCCACCTTTTCACTTATAAACCAACTATCTCATAATCCTTACAAATTTTGACTACATGATGTATATGAGTGAGTGAGCAGGATACTTACCTGTGGTTTCGATGCTATGCTGCAGTTGTCGAAGACCAGAGGTGCTACTTTGTATATTTACTGCATGCCATTCTTCTTCCTCCTCTTGTTGTCTGCTAATGGTTTCTTTGCTTTTGTAGGTGTTTGTGGCTGAAGATTTGACGTTGTTGCTGCTGTGGAGCTCCTAGATCATTCTAGTGAATACTTGTTGCTGGTGTGATTGGCATTCTGTGGGATAGGCTACTATAGGATTCCTACAAGATGTCCTGTAGCTGCTTCTCCCTCAGAATTCTTTAATCATGTTGCTGGCTAGGGCTATGAGGATGGTGTAATGAATGGAAAGGAGTATAAGTGTGTAGAGTAAAGGATACTCAGGTAATTCTCTTACTCCTCTTTGTTTTCCTTTTTTTTTTCAAAGATTAGCAAAAACTGTTGAAACTGATTTTTTTTGTTTTGAATGGTGAGTGCAGGGATGATGATGGTGGACGAGGTGAGGTGCTATATCATGCATATGGTGAATTTTAGGGACCTAACAAACCTATCATGTGCCTTCGGATTGCTTCCTGTAGGTTTTTCGGGTCACTATAATTCCTACAGGATCATCATGTAGGCTTTCAGGGGATCTTGTAGGAATAATGGGGATCCTATAGAAAACACGGTCTTCGCATAAATCGAAGCAATGGAGTGGAAAAATGATAGAAATGATGGAGGGATGCATGGTAAGGAGTGGAGGAGATGAATATTTGAGAGGCATGGTTCCCTTTGGATCCTCTTTTTCTCCTTGACTGTCTTTCTCGCCCACCTGCAAATGACAATGATATATTTTTCTCTTTTTTTTGTTTTGTTTTTTTTGGTTTTTCGAAAACAACTAGGCTGCCTCAGATAGGTTTTCACCCTAGCTGTTTTCCCAGGGCATCTCAAGGAAGGTTTTCACCCAGGGATCTTATTATTCTTTTTTTCTTGTCTTTTTTCTCCTTTTTTTCTTTTTTTTTTCTTCATCATTGGGTCGCGTCACGAGGTTTTCAACCCAAAGATGGGACTAAGGAGCCTCATGGAGGTTTTCACCAGAGTCCTTATTCTTTTTTCTTTTTTCTTTTTCAGTGACTTGATGAGGGAGGATCTAGAACTTGTTCCACCATCATCACTGTTTTATTGATATTATCAATGAACCCTTGTTTTGATAAAGGTCTCTTGTACATTTTCAATCGGTGCCCATTAACAAGCAAAGGAATGGCTTCTTCATCTATAGTTTTGATGTGCATTGAACCATTATCATGACATCTTTCCACAACATAAGGTTCGAGCCATCTTGTCCTTAACTTTCCCTTGAAGTCTTTATACCTAGAATCATATAACAATACCCAATCGCCCTCCTGAAATTGCTTCTTCTTAATATGTTTATCATGCCAAATATTCCTTTGGAGTTGAACTATCTCTTTATGTAGGAGGGCTTGCATTCTGAATTCATCCAAGCCATTCAATTGGAACAATCTCTCTTTCTGTGGATTGCTGAGATCCAAATCTAGTTGGGCTGCCATCCTTAATGTGTTATATTCAAATTCAATGGACAACAAGGCGTTTTTCCCATAGACCAGCTCATAGGGTGTGAATCCAGTGGTGGTCTTCCATGTGGTAATATAGGCCTAGGTGGCCTCAACTAGTCTTTCTCCCCAATCCTTCCTGTTGTTGCTCACTACCTTGGTTAAGATGCCCTTGAGTGCCTTGTTGGTCACCTCCACTTGCCCATTATCTTGTGGATGGTAGGGAGTGTAGGTCCTATGATTAATCTTGTGATGGCTGAATAGGTATTCAATCATGTTGGAGGTAAAATGGTTTCCTTGGTTTAGGGTACCCAAATTTGTAGAATACATTCTCCCTTAGGAACTCAGCTAGCTTTTCATCTGTTGCTACCTTAATTGCCTTGGTTTCAACCGACTTAGTCAAATAATAAGTGCACACAATAATGTACTATTTTTTCCTTGAAGGAGGGTTGATAGGCCCAATGAAGTCCATGCCCCACTTATCAAATGGCTCGAAAGTCACTTGAGGCTGCAGGGGCATTTCATCTCTTGGTGTAGGCCTTCCCATCATCTCGCACCGATCACACTAGCTAGTGTACTTTTTCACATCCTGATGAAGAGTGGGCCAATAATAGCCTTCTTGTAGCACTTTGAATGTTTTCCTCTTTGATGCAAAGTGACCTCCACAAGGTCCATCATGATAGGTCAGAAGGATGTCAAAGACTTCCTCTTCCCTGACACACCTTCTCAAGATTTGATCTGGGCCAAGTTTGAAAATATTGACCCCAGTCCAAGTGAAGGGGGCACTTTTCCTGACTATCTTGCTCTTTTCTTTGGAGGGAAAGTTTGGTGGGAACTGTGCTGATACCAAATAGTTTGCTATATTAGCAAACCATGGAGAGAGAACTGAAATAGAAAACAAATTCTCATCTGGTAAATGGTCATCCACCATTCCTTCTTCACATGCAGGCACATTTACCTAGATAAAAACTCTGCAACAACATTTTTGATACCAGTCTTATCAACAATGATTAGATCAAACTGCTGTAATAAATGAAACCATCTTATAATTCGAGCATTCACATCTGGTTTGTTCATTAAATATTTGATTGCAACATGGTCAGTATGCACAAATGTTTGATAGCATGTAATGTAATATCTGAATTTGTTTAATGAATGCACAATAGCCAGGAGTTCCTTTTCAGTCACTGTATAATTTAGCTCATCCTTTCATAAGTTCTTACTGATAAAATAGATGGCATAAGGCAATTTTTCCTCTACCTGACCTAGGGCTTTTCCTATGGCTTTGTGTGGGGAATTAGCATGAATATGAAAGGGAAGGGCTAGTTTGGGCCTTGGAGAATTGGTGCGGTGGTCAACTTACCCTTTAGAATGTATAAGGCCTCTTGAAAACTTTTTGACCATATAAACTCAGAATCTTTGGCCAACAACCCAAATAAAGGAGAGGCCAATTTGCTAAAGTCCTTTATGAACCTACGGTAGTATCCATCTATCCCTAAGAAACTTCTGACATCTCTCTACTTTTGAGGAGGTGGGACCCTTTGGATGATGGCTATTTTGTTTTGGTCCACCTGCAATCCTTTCTGAGATATTGAATGACCTAGCACGGTCCCTTCAGTCATTAAGAATTCACATTTGTTAGGACTGAGAGGCAGGTTCATTTCAATGCATTTGTGCAGTACTTTGCCTAGGTTAGTCAGGGCTTCTTGAAAATCATAGCCATAAGGTGTAAAATCATCCATATAAATTTCCACTGCATCATGGAGTAATTCAACAAAAATACTCAAGACTGTTCTCTGGAAAGTGGCAGGAGCATTGCATAGGCCAAAAGGAAGGACCCTATAGGCAAAAGTACCTCAAGGACATGTGAATGTGGTCTTATCCTGGTCTTTTGGGCATATTTGGATTTGGTTGTACCCACTGAATCCATCTAGGAAAGAAAAAACTTTTTCCCTTCCAGGCCGTCCAACACTTGGTTATGAAAGGTAGAGGAAAATGATCCTTCTTTGTGGCTTTGTTCAACTCCTCGTAATCGACATAAATCCTCTCACTATCGGAGATAGGGTAAATGAATCTTGCATCTAGCAGTTTTTGCAGTTCTTTTTTGACTATATCTTTAAGAGCCGAATTCATCCTCCTTTGTGGTTGCCTGACCGGCTTGCAACCTTATTTGATGTATATGTGGTGAGTACACACTGAGGGGTGTACTCTCTTCATTTCCTTGTAACACCAAGTGAAGGCTTCTAGGTTTTCCTTTAACATGTTGCATAGCTTCTCCTCTTCGAGAGAAAAAAGAGATGGATTAATTTTCAAGGTTTTCTATGGGCCGAATTCTATGGTTTTCAGACAGACTAGGTTGGAATCATCCAAGCATAAGTCAATTGGATGATTTTTCTGGGTTTCCCTTACTTCTTCTTCTAATGGTAATGAACTAGGAGTTGGACTTCGGAGCACGTGTTCAATCAAGTGATCCTCATCTTGCTGTCCTCCTCCCATGGTTGCTTCCAAAGCATAAAGTTGGGTGGAATAAACCTCATCTTCTTCCACATCCTCCAACCATAAAGGTAAATTATTCTCTAGAGATGGTTGAGCAGGAGGGTATAGGACTAACTGCTTGGACATATGCCCATTCTTGATGGTCATATTCCCAACTTTACAACTGATGTAAGCATCGACTATGGCCAACCATGGCCTCCCAGGGATGAGAGGATAACCAGTAAGCTTAGCCCTAGGCTCGAGAACTAGAAAATATGCAGGGTACTCCCAGGCGTCAATGGAGAGCATCACATCCTCCACAATTCCCTTAGGGGTTACTGTGGAATGATTTGTAAGTTGCAGAACTGGTGTGGTCTTCCTCAATGATCCTTGGAGGTTGAGCTTGAGCATGGTGTCCTTGGTCATCACATTAATGGCAGCCCCAAGATTGATTAGAGTGTGTGGGACAATGGTGCCATTGATGTGCACATCTACTACAAGGCTTCGAGGGTCCACATATTTTTGACATATTACCTACCCCAACATTAAGTCGTACAGTTGCCCAATGACATTCATGGTAGGGGCATCCCTTTTTCGCCTCCCTGGATGCTTGAATCATTTCTCCTTAATCAACTTATTGTAAACAGGAACATATTTTATTTCCTGGAGAAGGGGGATCTTTACACATAGATTGTTTAATTCTCCTAGAAGTTTAGTTTCTTCTGGGGTGGCTTGGAGTGGTTGGGCTAATCTCTCAGGAAAGGGTGGATTTACTTTAAGGTTTCTTTCCTCTCTTTCTTCCCCAACCTCCCTAGGTAGAGGGGGAGGTTGGTTATTCGGGATAACTCTCCTAGATCTCAGGTTAATCTCTTGGATTTCCACAACATAAGCTGGATATGATGTATCCCCACTGTATACTTGCTGAGCCTACCTATTTTTCGGGTTCGGATTTGGCTAGGCAAGCATCTCAAGTTTCTTGGGTGGAGCAGAGTGTAGGAGTTGTGGTTTGGCAGGTGGTGGAGGCAATAGAGCTGGGGCATTGTTGTATTGGGGCCTCCACCCCTGGAGTGGTGTATTCCACTGAGGTTGTGGCAGAGCGTAAGGTTGAAATGACTGGCTAGATGGCTGAGAATGATACTGAGATGCATAGGACCAAGGAGGGGGTGTAGACCAGGAAGGATGAGCAGGGGGTCCCCAAGAAGGTATAACTGTGGTTTGGTTGGGGTTGTAATATGCATGGGATGACCCTTGCATGCCCTGCTGGTATGGTCTAGGCCCAAGAGGTCTCCTTTTGTTAATGTAGCAAAGCTACTTAGTGACCCCTTCAGCTCCTTGATATACAGCTTTGAGTATGGGTAAAGAAGGGCACTTATCTGTGGAGTGGTTTTCTTTACAGACGGAGAAAATTTTAATACATTTCAATGGACATTCGTTCCTAGGATGCCTCCTAGCGCATCTAGGAAAAAAGATGGCCAAGGCTCTCTCTGCTTCCTCTTGCTTCCTTTCAATGTTCATGGTGTCCATTTGCAAGGCAAGGGTTTGCAACATATCACTTTTGAAATCTTCCGACATATTTCCAATTTCACCCTTGATGGATGAGTTGGAAGATGATGTACTAACCATAGGTTGACTACCCCTACCCTTTTTCTTAGCCGCCCTAGAATGGTTTCTAAAGACATTCTTGATATCCTCATGGGGTAATTGGTAGATATCTCCTCCTGCTAAAAAATATAAGGTATCCAGAAGATCTTCTCTTACTCCCCTGAGCAGGACCAACTTTAGTGACTCAGGGTCAAGTGTGCACCTGGCCCTGTTGTAATTGAGCTGGAATCTTTCTTTGTAGTCTTATAAGGATTCATCCTGGCCTATGGTCATCCTAAAAATTTCTTCTTTAGTATTATTTGACCTAAAGTAGTCCCGATATTTGTTGTTAAACGCCTGCTGCATCTGAGCCCAAGTCGTGATGCTATCTCCAGGTAAGCCCATGAACCAGCGGAATGTTGCATCCTTGAGGGTAGATGGAAATAGTTTTAACTTTTTCTCATCATCTGTATAGTCATAGGTTTGACATATAACAAAAAACTCAAATAGAAAAGTGTCGGGGTCCTATGTGGTCAGGCCATGGAAATGAGGTAGGGTAGAGGGGCTTATATTTTTCATCTTAGTGTCCTCGTTGGTTTCCCTGATGGGGAAGGTACCCTCAACTCTCTCTCTATTCCCTCTGTCATTTTTGTTTTCAGCCATTGGTTCAGTAGGAATGGGTTCCTCTTCTTCTTCTTCCCTTGTAGGTTCTTCAAATATGTCAAGTTGCTCACCTAAAGGTTCCTTTGGTTCACAGCCCCTGAAGAAGAGAGAAGGTTGGATGTTGGATGTAGTGGGTGTATTTGGCAAAAATTTCCCTAAGTTGTCTCTATTCCTTCGAGGCACGAAAGGAAATGTTTTTGGGTTGGTTTTGTATTTTTTTTTTAAAACTGGAAAGTACTTGCAGAAATGAAATTGCTGATTGAATGAAAATCACTGACAGAATGAAAAATCTACTTGCTGAATTGAAATCCTACTTGCAGAATGGAAAGGAAAGTAGATAATGGACAATGAAAGAAAGGAAGCAACTAGATTACTTTTGCAGAAATAAACTAATAGAAGAATATTGAAGACAAGAAATAGAAGAAAAGAAAGCAGTCATCACATTCTACTCAAACACCTCCCTGGCAATGACGCCAAAAAGTGATGAGCACCAGTATTGCAACAAGGATGCTGCAACTCATGGGCTACCAAATTTACTTATCAACCCGAGGTTCGTACAAACTTGGAGGTGACAATGTTGTATGCACAAGTAAAAGTGAAGGTCCTACCTGTTGTCATTGTTCATCCGATGAGAGACCCCAGGGGTTCCAAGCCAGACTTCTATAGTGTCAGAAGAAGCTTGATTCTTTGATGGAATAAGAGAAAATCTACTCTAATAGAGCTACTCTACTGTAGTAATGAAGAAAACAACATGTAATGCTAAATCACACCATATCTTAATTAACCATTTAAACAACTATGCTAAGCAGAATTGCTAAATCAACACTAAACAAATGCTACTATCTAAGCTGTAGAAGTAAAGAGCATCAAACCATACTAGTGTGTAAGCAAAAATCTAAACTAAATATGTTTTCACTTTTTTTTGGTTTTTAGGCAAAATCAAGTATGCAAATTAATTGTTCTTGTGGATGTGACAGGTGAATGAAAGATGGTGGAGGATGGCTAGAAGGTTTATGGAGTGGTTGGATGGTGTGGAAGGGTCCTAGGAGGCTTTGTGTGACTTCCTAGAGGTTTCCCATCAATTTTGCCTCAAAACAGGTTGTTTTAGGAAAACCTACAAGGATGTACTAGAAACCTACAGGATGATCTTGTAGGAATTACAGGAAACCTACAGGATACAACCAAGAGCTAATTGTGAGGTTTTGGAGTTGTTGGGAAGCTTGGGAAAGGTGTATGATGAGTGGAATGGGGTGTTATAAAGTCTAGGAGAACTTATGAATCAATATCCAAGATAAGAGATGGCTAGATTCGCTCAATGTAACTAGGGGAATTTCAATGAGAAATGATAAAAGAACTAGTGAGGGTGATGGTGGAACAAGAGATGGCTAAGGTGGATGAAGTGGAAGGTGGCTGGTGTTGATGAAGTTTGGGTCTCCTCCTAAGGTTCCTGCTTTGCTTAAAACATGTGTGTCCTCCAAGAACTACGCAACAAGATACATTTTCATAAACTAGAAAAGCATGAATCAATTTCCTATATTATGCATGAAGAAAGTTGCTGAAGGGAATGAAAGCACGAGTGAGATCTTATTGCAAAAATGGTGATGGAAAAATATGACAATGAAATCTGCCTTGCAACATGAACCAAATATTGAATCAAAGACAACAAACTCCAAAGCTCATGCAAGAACTAGAAATATGTGTTTTTGGGGCTACTGAAGGGTCCCTTCCTGAATTCATGGTCCTAGAGGGAGAAAGTGAGGCCAAGACACCTACTGAAAACCTTATGGTGATCCTTTTTCTCCTTGCTAGCCTGCTACTTGAAAGAAGGCACAAATGGAATCAAACTATCACACAACCAATCTAATCTACACTGCTATAATGGAAATGCGTCTACTAAGCAAATGAACAATTAAAATATGAATATATACTAGCATACATGTATAATAAAGAGGATCCTTGGCTGCTAGGGTTGGGCCCTAATCCAAGAGCTTCATCCCTCTGGGTTAACTCAGTGCTGGCTCAAAACAAAACTCATTCTTATTACCAAAACAATGGATTACATAAAAAACTGTCACAAGTCTTGCAACTCGAAAATAGAGTAGAGTTTTACAATAAAAAATCTGAATCCTACTGAGGTCCTAGGTGCCTCTCTAACTGGGATACATTAATTGAAGTTCTCCAATGAATTCCGTTAAAATTAGGGAGAATGGCTCGGCTGCCGAAACTAGAGATAAACTGGTGGGGCTCTGTCTTTCCACTATTCTCGACTAGCACGGGTTCTAAGTCTTTTCAAATGTACCTTTTGCGCCTGCTTGGCACTCCGAGCAATGGATAGGAGGAATAATTACGAATTAAGGGAGGGGTAAGTGTAAAAAATGAGAAAGGAATTATTTACGCTCCTATAATCCTCTCCCTTGTCCCATTCAGGAGTTTTGAACCATGGTGGAGTTAAGCCAAAATTCCTTGCTTTTATCCTTTTATCCTGCATTAAATGCACATTAGACCACAAAGCAAAATATCCAACTCTAACTCATCTCATAAACAAAATATAATCAAAAGTATGCAATAAGTTATGAGAATAGTTGGTTTGACTAATCTAGGAGGTGAATAAAGGTCCATATAATTACCCAATGATGAGGCTCATCAGTTCCAACCATTCAAACTTCAGTAGAGTAGTGGTTTCTGGGCAACGCATTGCAGATTGGTGCAGCAGTTGGGCAACCTTCAGCTCAACCATTTTCTACTTGGGTTTGGTCCTGCTTGTCCTTTCAGACAAGCCCAAGTGCATCATTCCATCATCTATTGTAATTTGACTTAGAGAAATATAATAAAATGGCTCATAAGTTCTCCATTTGCAGCTTTTATATGGGTGTTTGCTGAATATTTCTTTTTTGTAATTTGCTGCATGTATTATCTGCTTGTTATTACTTGTATTCCTATTAAGGATCATTATAGTGGTATCAGAGCCATGATATTGGCCAGCTATGGGGTAGCCATATATATCATGGAATATTTGAATATGTATGCATAGTGATGGGTTAAACCATAAACAACTTATGACTCAAAGAAGATTTAATATGTAGGAATTCTGGGGTGGAATCCATTGGAATGATGAGAGATTGGCCCAGTTGAGGAAGGTATCAGACTAAATCCATTCTCATCCTTATAGAAGAGACATTAGTGGTGTGCAGACTGTGGGGGTGAAACCATCTACATTGTGTGGGGAAAGTCGACCGAATCAGGGCATTAGATCTCCTCAAAAGGAGCAGGCAGGACATGGATAGTTAGAGGGTGAGACCAGGGGCGCTTTTGTTGGTGGAGACCTGGATTTAGATATCAGGAGCCTAAGGAGGAGGTGTTTTTGGGCACACTAGAGCATGAGGAGCATGTCGATGTGTCCAGTGCGACGCAAGAGTCACCCTTGTTGGAGATTCATTTTATAGCTCTGGCTAACACCTTGGGGGAGAGAGTAGAGCACACACCCACATGGCCTTCCATTGATGAGGTGCCAAGAGACACGGAGGTGTCCACCATTGAGGAGGTGCCATCCATTATTGAGGTATCCATTGATGAGGTATCCAGGGTTATGATTGAGCACTTAGGTGATAGTAGCGCACCACAGGTTGATGAGGTGCCAGGAGACATCTCCACCATTGATGAGGAGCCAATAGGTAGAAAGGCATCTA
Source organism: Pinus taeda (assembly GCA_000404065.3). Lineage (NCBI taxonomy): Eukaryota > Viridiplantae > Streptophyta > Pinopsida > Pinales > Pinaceae > Pinus > Pinus taeda. Next base: position 41,448 of record APFE030315745.1, on the reverse strand, counting down.
GATCTATGCTAGAGTTACCAGACGATAGTCTCCTGTATTTGATTGGCGACCATATCTTGCGTGTTGGATTGTCTATGGAGGAGTAGTTGGAGGCTCATGTTGAGTCCATGATGGAGGAGGATGTGCAACCATCCTTTGGGTTAGCTATTGATGAGGGGAAACATAGAGACCTCACATTGGGATTTCAACATAGTTTGTTTCAGAGGCACATTGACAAGATCTACAACGTTATTAGCCCATCCTTATGCATTGGATTGAGGGAGGAAACGTCATTTAGAAATAACGTATGGGATGGTCAGGTTAGTAGGATTGAGCGACATGAGCTGAGTATGACACTGCATCATCTTGGAGGGCTTGTTTCTTCCACAAGGGATTGTACATTCAATCCCTCCTTTTAGATTAGGTGGCGAGAGGTACTGAGCTGGTACCCGATTGAGTAGGCTAGGCATCTGGATACATCCATGGCCACATTTTAGCAGAGGCCATGGATAACCATAGGGACTTGAGGGCCAACGTGTTGTTGGGATCCAGGTGGTATTTCCCATCACATCATAGAGTCATTAGGTGACGGTAGTAGCTGCATGATTGGATCTGATGTTTGGGCGCACACACATTTTCAGATCTCCATCAGAACCCGGGACAACACTAGTGACAAGATGGTTTGACAGGGGAGCAAACCAATTTCATGATTTGTCTTGGCATATTGATTGTGCATGGAGTCATAGGGTGATTAGCCTACTCTGGCAGGAGCTGTAGGAGGAGGTGGCATCGACAAACCATCGGATAGGGTATTACATGGAGATGGTGCTCTCTCATTGGTGTATTGGACACTTGAGCTACTGAGGATAGGCACAGTAGTGTCATTCCCATTGGAATGTGAGGATTCAGACTGCTCAAGTATTTAAGGGAAAATGGGGAGATGTAGCCCACATTGTTACAGATCCATTTGGGCACATCAATTCCATCATCCAGATTAATGTTTTAGGGCTCATCAAACCCTAATTTTAGTTGCTACATGCCCTAAACAAGTCACCCCTTTGAACGCCTCCTTCCCAGGTAGTTTCATGACTTGAAAACATACAGAAATATGCACTAAGGGGACCATAGCAGGTAGGCCCATGTAAGGGTACGCTGCAAAGCAGTTAAGTCCATGCCAGGGTACTCTGCAGAGCACTTAGGCTTCCTTTCACTTGCGCTGAGCGAGATTGAGTAAAATTCACATAGGGTTTGGGGAATATTATTATATTTTGGAGTCATCTAGAAGGTTCCCTCACTTATCAACTCCTACGAGCTTGAAAATTGATGAGGAATGAGTTAAGGTGCATCCTATCCTCTCATCCCTTCCTCCATGGAACTAATTCAAGTATGGAAGGCCATTCAATGCCACCATTTATGACAAAACCTCCTTCATCTTCCTATAAATTGACCACTCATCTAAGTGATCAAGGGCTGGATTATGTTGAATTGTAAGGAAATAATGTTGCTATGAGAATTGGCTTTAGAGCAAGTATTGTAATGCTACAAGTTTGTCATGCTTTTGATGTGATGTGGATGGGATCCAAGCTGGAGGAATGACTTTGAATCCGACACAATGGTTGTAATTCCTTCTTCTATTCAATAAGGTATTTGAACCTTTCTCCCATATGTTTGTATTGTCTTATAATGCTTATATGCGTGAAATGTATCTGATTCCATTCACTTATATTTAATAGATATTTTGCTTTGATTGATTCTTTGTTTTTTGTTTGTGTTTACAGGTACTTCTCAAGCGTATTAAGTACGGGAAGGAGTGACGGGATTGATACAAAGGAGATGAGAGGAAAGCAGAACTACAAGTAGGTCTTCTCATCTTCTCACCTTATTTATTGCTTATAGGAAAAGACTAAAATACTTTAAACTGTTGCTCTAGATATGGCTACTTATCTAGGGAATTAGTATTTATCTATAGATACCAAATTCTCCAATACAAATTGGCGACTCCACTGGGGAAGATCATCCTTCCTATTAGCTTATTCACCTCCTAGGACATTCTTGTAGACCCTAATTGTGTTCATTGACTGTATTTCAACTCTTTTGCATTGAATTTTGATCAAAAATTGAGGTTTAAGATGACTCTTGAGCGGCCTCTCAGGAATCAGCACAGGCTTGGTCACGTCACAGTGCTCTGCAGAGCACCCTTGAGTGAGAGACAGTGCTCTGCAACATAGTTAGGCCCTCTTTGAGCTGCGCTGATCCACCTTAGGGAAAATTTTCACCTTTGGATTGAGTTTTTACCAACTTTCCTCTGTTTGATTGCTTGCTGATTGATCAATGAGTGTCATGTCTCAGAAAACAAGTTTTTATCTCCTTTTCCAGCCCTACTTTGACTTGATTGAGTAATGTTTCTTTAAAATTTTCTTTGTCATTATCAGTATATAGTCAAAGTTAGATTATAGTTGATTAATCATTGTTCGAAAGAAAGTGTCGTAAAATTCTTCTTTTCCTTCGAAATTGAACTTGTTATCACCCTAAAATCTTTGTCTCTAATATTCGGAAAGATGCCTTGTTTCTAGTCATAGTCTTATAAGTTTTGAGTCATCTCATCACAATTAGTGTCATTCTCATTTATAAAAACTTCTTCTAGTCATGGTGTTAAAGGGTCTCTAGGTCATTTCATGCTTTAAGGGTTAGGTCATAAGGTTAGAAGTCTTTTAAGGTCATATCTCTTTTCCAAATAAGGTTTGACAGCCTCATTCCATGTCCTAGAAGCCTCACCAGGTGTTTAGATGTCATATCTCACATCATTTTGGAGAAATTTTGGAACTAGATATGAAATCACTGAACTAGGAGTTTTCATAGCGCGCTACGAAATCTCTAAAAAATCCTGTTTCAGCATAAAAACCTCTGCTTTCTGCGTTTACTAGTGAACTTCCAGAAGGGATCCTGAGCAACTGAGAACTCAATTTTGAAAACTGAAAGAGGATTTTCGTCCTAACATACCAAAACACAAAAAATTATTTCAGTTTCTTCAAATTCATTCTGAGGTGGGAGGAATTTATGGTTAAACGTGCGCTACGAAACTGCTGAAAGTCAAGCTTTGTCTTCTAGTTTTAGCAGTCTCTTTTAAGATCAGTTTCTAGTTACAGGAAAATGTATTGTGGAATTATGAGGGAGGTTTATCTTCATAAAATCTCCATACAAAATAACCTATCTCACTTTCTTCATAAGTGTTTTCAGTTGGGATATACTAAGCTTTCATTGAGACCCTAATTTCAGAAAATGGATTTTTCTTGTTTGACACGTGTTTTTCAAGGATAGATTCTGGATAGCTGGAGGAATGTTTTAAAAACATAGGAGAGGTTTTTGTTTTGGAAGACATGGGCTACAAAAGAATCCTTCATTTTCATAAAATTTGTCATGGATGAGGAGATAAAGGCTCTGTCCCACGTGCCAATTTTCAAGGATCTAAACCTAAAAACAGGGAAACATGTTCCCTAATTTCTAGGGTTTGTCATCAGCAGTTGGGTGACCACGTGGGAGGCTTCATCAAATTCGACTTCATGAGGTCTCAGCTGTCAAATAATGCATTTAAATGTTTATATAAGGTTGTTGTAATCATAATAAGGAGTTACACTCCTAGTTGTATTAGGTCTCTAGGACTGCTAGTTAGCTGTCACATGCATTTAAAGGTTTGTTTTATGGTTAGAATAGGTGTCACTGATGGAAAATTAGAATTCTCTTGATGAGGGATGATGGAATCCTAATTTTAAATGCTATATATAGAGTAAGAGGTCGAATTAGCAAAGGGTTGGAGATTTTTGGCCCAACTGTTGCTTTATGTGAAGGAATACAATCAATAATGCAGAAAGGTTTTCCTGAACAAAACTGAGTTTGATAGAGTTCAATCCTTTCTTGATGTATGCGCTATTTTAATTACTTGCAGTAGATCTCATTGTTAATACTCAGAATTCATAATCTAATTCTCTGACTTCCTTTAACAATAAGATGACTGTGTTTTATATTTGAACCACCAGCACTAGAGCACATTGCTATTATTCAAAATTCACTACCATGTGCTTTGATTTCTTTTAGTAATGGAGTGATTGTGTTGAGCAGTAGATCTCATTGCTATTACTCAAAACTCATAACCTTATGCTCTGACTTCCTTTAGTAATGAGATGACTGTGTTTTTTTAGAATCTTGTGAGTAAACCACCTTTGAACCATCAACAGTAAATTTCATTACTATTACTCAGAATTCATAACCCTATGCTCTGACTTCCTTTAGTGATGAAATGACTCTTTTGACCTATGTTATTGAGTGAGTTGTCTTTGTTTAAGAACCTTATTTGTCTCAGCTTTCATGTCAAGAAACCTTGCCACTAAATTTATTGACTTGTTGACTCCATAGCCTAATGGTAGCAGGTATTCATCTTTTCAACCTACAAACATACAAAACCAAGATAGAGTTAGCCATCTATATTATCATTAATCAATATCATTAACCCTTGAGAGAGCCCTCTCAGGCTGAGGAGGCTAAACCTTAGCCAAAAGCTTGGTTTGAAAGAGTTACACAAGGTCTACCTGATCAACAGCCTGTCAGGGGCTGATTTTGTGATAACAGAACTGTTGTAAAGTCTTCTTTCTCATAAAATATTGATTGATTGTATGTGTATTATTTTCCTTTTTGTTCATCATAACATTAAGGGATTCGAAAAGAAAAACTTGCATCGTTCATATTTTAGTTTGTGAATGCTTGAAAGGAATAGCTAGGGAAATTGCATTAGATGTGCTCTTTGCTCTTTGTCAAAGATCTGATTGCTCTATCCATACTAGCTAAGGTTTTCATTATTCAACTGAATGAAAATAATGCTTATCATATTAGTTTAATTTTAGGAATTTCAAACATACATCACGTGGTGAACCTTGAAAGGCAAATTCTAAAGAAGATCAACTTAAAATTTATCTGAATTTACCTAATGGAGCATTGTCACCTAACGAAAAATATTTAGTGGTTCTAAGCTAGACACATGTTCCAACGTTGTAAAACAAAGTAGCTGTCGCTAACTTGTCTGCAATACATCCCGAGTGTGATGCCTCATTACACGTACATGAGTATATTGTATCTCATCCATGTACCTTCGGGTATATAGGGCGGTGTTACAATACGTAAAGTCTCACTGTGTGGTTTTGCATTAGACAACGCTTATACGGATTGGGCCTCCAAGTACTTTTGGGTATATATGGGAGGAAAACACTAGGTTTCTATCCATCCTTAGGTAACCGAGTCGACCGCCTTGTACACTGTGATACACTAAACAAAACATTTAGGGTGATTACCTGCCCGTACTTATCGGTTCCCCGAGAAGTATTCTGTAGTTCACAGTTGCTTGGTAAACCTTTTGCCTAGATTATCCCTCTTTTGTTTTGTTATGTTACTTTGATTAAAATAAATTAATTGACCACGAATAACATCCTCCATGCTCACTCCTTAGTTGATCTTAGGTTGAGACATATGGCGAAAAATCCAGAGTCCACCGATCAAGGAATTCCTTTTGATGGGAATCGTAGTCCTTTTACTCCTTTTGGAAATATTGGTGCTTCTTATATGGCTACATTATCCTTACTGGGACTTACCATTGGCTTGCCAGTATGGTTTTTTTCAACCTCCTTGGTTCAAAATGTCGTGATTTATTCGCAATCGAGTACTCCTCCAACTGGACAAAATCAACCTCCAGTTGATCCTAAAGTTGGCCCTTTGCCTTCTTCCTCGGTTGTTTCTTCCTCCCCTTCTTCCTCTTCACCTGGTGAAAGTATTGGTACTAGTAACTAGGTGGCTAAGAAGAAGAAGAAAGGGAAGAAGAAGAAGAAGAAGCAAATTCAGCAAAGGGGCAACCAAGCAACTATTGCTTTGAATTCAACATCTGATGAGAAACCATCCATCAAGCCTCACAAAGTTCGATATCCATGCAAACTTTGTGTGGGAGACCATCTTCGTCAAAATTGTTCTGGTGTTCCTCAGATCTTAGAAGAATGGTCTTCCCGTTCATACCATCATGTGTCATCAACTTCTAGAGATCATGCTGGTGACACACCATAAACTAGTGGTAGTAAATTTCATGGAAAAAGGGTAAATTTAAGTTTCCCTATATGTTATGTGAAGGGAATCACCCCATTCACCTTTGTCCCTATCTGGATGAGGCCAAAAAGGTGTTGGATAACCGTCTTGCTTCACTGCAGTGACTTCCATCTAGTTACAGGAAACTATCCCTTAATCCTTCACTAGTTGATAAAGTGACCGACCCAAATCAACCGTCGGTCAAACCCACTCTCTCTGAAAGTGAATTCTATGAGTCTACACCTGACCCAAATCAACAGGTCGAGGAAATAGTTGACCCGATTTCACCTTCAGTTAATCGTACCTTTCTCGAAGAGAGTGAATATGATACCACTCAGGTTCTTTTTGTTTCTTTAGATTCCAATGAGCTTGGGGGCAATCCTCCTGTTCCATCAAGACAAGAAGAAAATCCTCCCACTCTCGTAACTCAAGGGGTTAATTTTCCTATTTCTACGGTACCCCCTCCAAGTAGTCTAGTAACTTCCGTTGATTGGAACCGACTGGCATGATTCCGTCTTCCTTCTTATGTGCCTTTCTAGATCATAGTACAGGTTTGTAATATGATTGTTTCTGGCACTATTATAGATGAAGGTGCATATATGAGTATCCTTTCCTCAACTGATTGGCAAGCACTCGGTTCGCCGCTGCTTGTGCTTGTTACCCAGAATCTGTTGGCTTTTAATAGAGGAACTAGTCAACCATTAGGGATCCTTCCTCAGTTGCCTATTTCTTTGGGAGGAAAAATTGTTTATCTGGATGTGATGGTAGTCCCAGGCCCTTTAGATTACAATTTAATTCTTGGGCGTGAATATGTTTATGACATGGGAGCTATTGTTTCAACACTCTTTCGAGTGATTTGATTCCCGCATGAAGGAAAAATTGTCAACGTTGACTAGCTTTCATTTCCCGGTCCAAATATGGCTTCTAGTCAACCATCTTACCTAAATGGTCCTTTTGTACCAATGGTGTCATCCCCACCTTGGGTTAATTATGTGGCAACCCGTTCCATTCTACATCAACTGACGATCAATTCAGTGATGTTGTACATTATGTATGGGGGGCATTGGAACCAGATCTCTCCTTCCAGAGCATTGTTCTTCCATCTAATGAGAACCTCTTGGAAGTCATGACCTCTTATGGGTCATGAAACATCCCATACGAGGATAGTTCCTTGTCTTGTGTCAACCTCTTTAAAAAATAGAACCAAGGATATGAAGATAGTTCGTTGTCTTGTGTCAATCTCGTTAAAAATGAAACAAGGAATATGAGGATAGTTATTTTACTGTGTTAACCTCATTAATAAAAAGAAACAGGCCCATGAGGACAGCTCCTTGTCTTGTGTCAACCTCGTTAAAAAATGAAACCAAGGATATGAGGATAGTTTGTTGTCTTGTGTCAACCTCATTAAAAATGAAACAAGGAATATGAGGATAGTTCTTTTACTATGTCAACCTCATTAAAAAAATGAAACAAGCCCACAAGGATAGTTCGTTGTCTTGTGTCAACCTCATTAAAAAATGAAACAAGGAACACGAGGATAGTTCTTTTACAGTGTCAACCTCATTAAAAAATGAAACAACTCTCCTGAGGAGAGTTCGTTGTCTTATGTCAACCTTATTAAAAAATGAAACAAAGAACATGAGGATAGTTCTTTTACTGTGTCAACCTCATTAAAAGAAGAAAAAACTCTCGTGACGAGAGTTCCTTGTCTTGTGTCAACCTCGTTAAAAAATGAAACCAAGGATATGAGGATAGTTCTTTTACTGTGTCAACCTCGTTAAAAAATGAAACAAGGAATATGAGGATAGTTCCTTGTCTTGTGTCGACCTCGTTAAAAAATGAAACAAGGGATATGAGGATAGTTCTTTTATTGTGTCAACCTCATTAAAAAATGAAACAAACCCATGAGCATAGCTCCTTGTCTTGTGTCAAGCTCGTTAGAAAATGAAACAAGGAATCTGAGTAGAGTTCCTTGTCTTGTGTCAAGCTCATTAAAAAAATGAAACAAGGTCCCCCGGAGCAACGTTCCAAGACGAGTCTTTGAGTAGATCTCGTAAAATCCCAGTCGAGTCTTTCACTTGATCTCGTAAATGAGCCTTCATTCCATCCACCTGATAGCCACAAGTATACTTAGGTGAATGTAATGAAGCTTGGGGGGCATGCACCTAGTGGTAAAGTTAAGTTTCCTTGTAGGTTATGTGAAGGGAAGCACCCCATTCACCTTTGTCCCTATTTGGATGAAGCCAGATAGGTGTTGGATAACTGTCCTGCTTCACCGCTACAACTTCCATTTGGTTACGGGAGACTCTCCCTTTCATCATGCTGGGGGCATGTAAACCAATCTCAAGCATAGTTCTTCCTTTCAAGCTTGTGTAAAATGAAACTGAATCCAAGCATAGTTTTTTCATTTCAAGCTTGTGTAAAAATGAAACCAGTTTCAAGCAAAGGTTTTCCTCGTTTCAAGCTTGTGTAAAAATGAAACTAGTTCCAAGGATAGTTCCCTATGGTTCAAGCTTGTGTAAAAATGAAACCATCTCCATTTTAACCCTCTTGATTGCCATTCTATTAGCCTTTTCTATCAGATGAGCCTTGTTGTTTTCTCCTTCCATCGTCACTATCTTCTTGGCCAATCATACACTTTCACTTAGTTGTTTTACCCTTTTTGAGGAACATTTGCAATGAGTGGTCTTATTAGCCAGCCTCTTCATTTAAATCGACATTTTTTGAGAAGTTCCAACATCACTGAAACCAGTTTCTACCCTAGACACGACTCGTTCCTCAAAGTGGAGTCCTCTTTAATCTCTTTTCAGACTCTCTAAACATGAAAAGATTGCCGAGCGCTTGTCCTTTTGAGCTCGTTAACGGATTGGAAACAATATCTCTCTTATATTATTTTATGCTTTTTCAGGCTTGAGAGATTAATTTATGAAAAAGAACTGGTGGAGTTTTCTTTTTTTTCCCTTTTCAAACTCTCTAAACATGAAAAGGACTGCTTTATCTTTGTCGTTAAATTGTTAAAACATAAAATAGCGACAAACTTGTCCATCTAGACAAGACCGAGTTTCACCTTTGCTAGACTCATTAAAACATCAAATAGAGATGGATTCACCTGAAGGGTGAAATTATAAAACAAGCATATGCTGTCCTCCTCAAGCTTGATAAAAATAAAGAGGTACTGGTTAGCAATGACTGGGGAAAATGGGAAAGAGGGGAAAACCACTTTATGGTAGCAGGTCGCTCTTGAACATGATACTTTCACTTCATCTCCGTGACTATTTGGGTTGGGTTATTTGCTTGACGGTTATCATACCTATGGTTTGTCACACCATCCATCACTTTTGTTTTAGGTCAATGCTGCCAATTCATTCAGACTATTTGGGTTGGGTTATTTGCTTGATGGTTATCATACCTATGGTCTATCACACCATCCATTACTTTGGTTTTGGGTCAATGCTGCCAATTCATTCAGTGTCGTTGATATGCTCAAGAGAAGTCATTCATTGTAATGCCATAAACCATGATTTTCACGACTGCCATTCTTGAACCTTGTGTCGTTAATCAAATTCCATCTCCAAAATCATTACACTCGTTTCGTGTCATTGATGTGGGATACATCAAGGCCCTCCTGCGATGAGTCACTTCTTGTCAACAATAGCTTGTTATCCAAGAAGTTGACTTAGAAACGCCCTTCTAGTACATTGAGGCTTGCATACATCAATGGTAAGTTTCTCGCTTCCGGCGATAGGTTGACATCAATGACCTTCGACCGAAAGACTTTGTATGGTGTTCGACATCAAATCATCCATTCACACCATGTAGAATGTGCTGCAGTACCTAGAGGATCATTATCATTATCGGTGATTTCTCTCGCATCTGTTAACAACTTACATCATTGGCTAGTAATTAGATGGTGTCTTCCCATGTTCAACTTCAGATCACATATTCACATGGTTAGACTCGTACTTGAGTGAATGATTGAATGGTAGAAGACCCCAGATCTAGTTTCATCCATCCGGGCTGCAATTTCAGGAAATGTACCAAATCATCCATACAATGGCTTTACATTGATGGTCATTCCGATCATGGGTCTATATCTGTAGACGACTATTTATGTACATGTAATGAAAATTTATAAGCTAAGCATGGGTATGCCTTTCGTCAGCGATTCATGTAAAATCAATTATCATGATATATGTATTGTAATTGATGCAAGTCACCTTCCACTTTGATACCTCCTCATCACATCGTAAAGGATTTCATTCGACATTAGCATTTTTCCGACTTCATGCTTTAGGGGGAAGCTGTTACAGATCCATTTGGGCACATCAATCCCATCATCTAGATCAGTTTTTTAGGGCTCATCAAACCCTAATTTCAGTTGCTACATGCACTAAACAAGTCACCCCTTTGAATGCCTCCTTCCTAGACAGTTTCATGACTTGAAAACATCTAGAAATAGCCTCTAAAGGGACTAGTGCAGGTAGGCCCATGTAAGGGTGCACTGTAGAGCAGTTTAGTCCATGCCAAGGTGCTCTGTAGAGCACTTAGGCTTCCTTTCACTTGCGCTAGGCGAGATTGAACGAAATTCACATAGGGTTTGGGGAATATTTTTATCTTTTGGAGTCATCTAGAAGGTTCCCTCACTTATCAACTCCTATGAGCTCGAAAATGGATGAGGAATGAGTTAAGATGCATCCTATCCTCTCATCCCTTCCTCCATGGAACTAATTCTAGGTATGGCAGGCCATTCAATGCCACCATTTATGACAAAACCTCCTTCATCTTGCTATAAGTTGACCACTCATCTAAGTGATCAGGGGCTGGATTATGTTGAATTGTAAGGAGATAATGTTGCTATGAGAATTGGCTTTGGAGCAAGTATTGTAATGCTACAAATTTGTCATGCTTTTGATGTGATGTGGATGGGATCCAAGCTAGAGGAATGACTTTGAATCAGACACAATGGTTGTAATTCCTTCTTCTATTCAATAAAGTATTTGAACCTTTCTCCCATATGTTTGTATTGTCTTATAATGCTTATATGTGTGAAATGTATCTGATTTATTTCACTTATATTCAATAGATCTTTTGCTTTGATCCATTATTTGTTTTCTGTTTGTGTTTACAGGTACTTCTCAAGCATATTAAGTATGGGAAGGAGCGACGAGATCGATACAAAGGAGACGAGAGGAAAGCATAACTACAAGTAGGTCTTCTCATCTTCTCATCTTATCTATTGCTTATAGGAAAAGACTAAAATAATTTAAACTTTTGTTCTAGATATGGCTACTTATCTAGGGAATTAATATTTATCCGTAGATACCAAATTCTCCAAAACACACATCATGGAGGGATTACTAGCAGATTTGTTGATGCGTTGGTACATGCAAGATGATATATGATACAGGGTGGTATGACAGTAGGTAGTGGTACCCAGGAGTGCACAAGCATATGCTATAGAGTCCAATCTTATGCAGAGGGATGTGACCTGATGCATAAAGACCCAATTTTAGAACCTAGCATCCAATGTTGTATAGAGGTATGTAGTGATGAGTAGTGGCTTGCTGAAGAGCATGGAGATGTGTGGTTGTTTGAGGTAGCATGTTGGTTTTCATTGAGCGACTCACCTCGCATCGAGTACACCTAGGGGGAGCCAGATATAGTGACACAGGCAGGATATGAGGCAGTACAAGATGGTACAACTGTAGCACGGGATATCCAGTGGTGTACAGGGATAGGTTGCAGCGTACAGTGGTAGGTCGAGGACTACAGGGATACTCAATGGGATGCAGGGGCATATGGTGTTGCACAACGAGGTCTTGGAGGGTTGCCTCCAAGGAGACTTATGGATGAATATACCAAGCATACCTTTTGGTGTAGTTCACCTAGGATTGATGGGGACACAGATGAGAGATACTTGATGGTATTCACGAGGACTCACACAACTGAACCTATTCTATATCACTTACAGGAATGGGCGATCTTGTTGTTGTCCTTTGACATTCTGGGCATGAGCAGCAAGGGACGGGGGGCTCACCGAAGATATTTGGATGACACTTGGTGCGATAGAGGGGAGAATTCTCAGCGGGGGCATCAAGTTAGTGTGTGAATTGACAAACACAGGTCGAGGGATGAGGTGATCACCGACAGGGATGACATATCATTCATCACTGGTCCTATGCCTAGGGAGCTGGTCACAGGGGAGACATGTTTCACTCTTTCCATAGGGCATGTATGGAACATGCATGAGCAGAGGATACCATGTACGACTGAGATAATTTTCCAGTATGTATTCGGGTTCCTGAGATTGTATTGACACATTCTCCAGGGGGCGGGTAGCCGAACCACTGGTGATGGTTGGCAGGAGCAGGATGGATTCACATACATTGAGTTGATTGCGCGTATAAAATACCCATATATTGGTTGCATTCAAGGGGTAGCCATTTGGCACACGTGGTTTCCAGTAGCCATCAATACTACACAGTGGCAGGCACTAAACAGTTTAGCATGCCTTAGATTAGTTCATGATGTATGGGGCCTATATATGGGTGGCATGTAGGGACTAGAAATGAGGGCCAAAGGGATTCCATCTGTTGTCACAGATATGCCGTAGCAGGTTTGCTTATGGGATGTAGGGATTCATTTTATCGATAGATCACTCATGATGAGTGGAGTCATGGCAGAGATTGATAGAGTTCGCTGTTGGGATGACACATGGGGGTTCACAAAGGGTTTCATCATCTGGGGAGGCATACATTCTCTATTGCTGCATAGGTTTGGAGTTATATTTAGATGGGTAGGCCTTGGTGCAATGGAGATACCCATGCAGGATGTGTCTCACCTCTTTCAGTATTCCACCATTGAGTTCCAGGAGAGGAGGATACTATCTGCGCACGATGGGGAGTATGACATAGTCAGAGTAGCGCAATGTCAACATGGTGGCACCACTCGGGGACTAGCAGTGAACTGGGGTGTCACAACTCAAATAACTTTAGGGATGCACTGGCTACTACAGGGGGAGATCATACAGATCTTCTATTGGGCTTTAGCGAGTCACTGATGGATCAAGGGACTTCTGGAACTTGCACTATGCAAGAAAGTGAGTGGATCAAGGGGAGCTTCATGTTGGACAAGATGACCTAGGATCATGGTATTGAAGGATTCTTTCATATCAAGAAAGTTCTTAGGTCAAGGACGATTCAGTGGCACATCTGGGACCTTGACACATGTTTTAGTGATAGTGGGGAACAACAGTTAGAGAGGATACTTGTTCAGGCATTGCTTGAGGATAAGCGATTTTTGGAGCGTTAGAAGAACTTGCCAGATGAGGATGCCACTTGGGAGAGTGAGCACATATTGGAGCACCCATCTTTGGGGTTAATTGAGGGCAAGCAACATTTGGGAGGGGAGGACTATCATGTCCCTTCTCAAACACATTTTTAACAGAGTGTTGCTACATAATTTTGTACAATTTTGGCTAAGGAAGAGAACCTATCATTTTCGACTTAGGAACTTAGGAGGCAATTCGACTTAATTTGAATACTAGTGGAATGTGGGGGCCACCCACATGGGAATTCAAATTGGCCCATTTGAATAGCTTGGAGGGAAACTTGAATCAGTGGATGGAGGGGCCCACATGAGGCAAGGGAGGCCCAAGGAGTTATAAAGAGGGAGAAACTCTTGTATTGGGATTCATTCATACATCTTGTAAACAAAATCACTTGACTATTCACTCTGCTGTTTAGCTGAGTCAACTGGTTGTTTAGCCACGAATCTAACAAGCGGGATATTCAACCTCTACTTTAGGGGACCATCCGTGCCCGCCCTAGAGAGGCAATTCTACAAGTATTTCAGGAGTTTCGATGTAGTGACATAGCACCACCAACTAGCGCAGAGCAAGGAGTGCGTATTTCTGGGTAGCCATGAAACACACAGAGGGATATTGAGGCAAGCAGAGATCTAATTCCTTGTCTGGGATTTGGGGAGCTGAGGTAGCAACATTAGACCAACGTTCTTGCTGGGTTTTATAGCTAGCTGAGCCAACATTCCAGCAATTCGAACTGCTGGGTTGGGCAACAACGCAAATGCCACACAACAAATTTTCGTGGTACTTGGGAGTAGCTGAGTTGGGCCAAGAGATCTCTGGGGATTTAGGGATTGGATAACACAGGTGAAGTCAACATTTTGGAGAGGTTTTCAGGTGGATTTATAGGTAATTTCTAGCAAGTCGAAATTGGCAGCTAGAGTTGAGGTGAGGCTCCAAGGGGGTCGAAAATCAGAAGTCTAAACTAGCCAAAATCCTTTCTGGGTTTTTTTTTTTATGTTTTTGACAAGGATACCAAATATAAGGTTTCATAATTTTATGAGTACCAGAGGTGGGGTTTTAAGTCGTATCTTTGCAGAAGACAATGTAGAATTGTTGGGGATTGAATAATGCCTTTGGGGTTCGATTTTGGGAAGTCCACATAGGGCCAAACCATTTATGGGTTTTTGTGGGTTTTGGCCAAGGAGTTTGGGTTTAAAAGCATATAAATTTATGGGAAGTTTTAGTGCACCTTCCAACCATTCGAACTTTAGTAGAGCAGTAATTTCTAGGAAGCACATTATAGATTGGTGCAACAGCTGGAAAGCCTTCAACTCAACCATTTTCTTGCCTAGGTTTGGTCCTTCTTACCCTTTCATATAAGCCCAGGTGCACCATTCCATCATCTATTGCATTTGACTTGCAGAAATATAATAAAATGGCTCAGAAGTTCTCCATTTGCAACTTTTATAGGGGTGTTTGCTAAATTTTTTGTTTTTGTAATTTGCTGCATGTATTTTTTGCTTGTTATCACTTATATTCATATTAAATATCATTACAATGAGTTATAAATATCATGTCATATCAATGAAGTTAGCGAAAAAGCCCATTTTCCATTCATCATTACGCAAACACTTCATTTTCGAAACCTTGTTTCATTGATAATTCTGCTCACTCATATCCATTCATAATTTGTTTTCTCAAGAGCCATTCTACTCATTTCCATTTATCATTTCACTCTCATCCATACTCATATTTACGAAACTGATATCATTCCAAAACCTATCAAAGAAGCAATTGTGGAGTAAAACTGCACCAACATTGGAGTCACTGTTAGAATAGAGCCAAATGAAAATAAATTGATGGAAGGTTACCCACAGGTCAAGCAGATGCTATAGCAAGCACAGTGGTTGGATTTTATGGAAAAATTCGATGGCTATGATAGAGAGGTAACCAAGTCTTTTACCCAAGCCTTTGATGGAACTGAAGAAAAAATTGGGGACATTAAAATAGTGGTGACAAAATCCTTCATGGCCGAGGTAACTAGACTGCCTAGGGTTGGCGAGAGGTGGTTCAAAAATAGAGGAATTGAAGGGAATGAATGGAAGACATTTATAAAAACCTAGGTATGGATACTACTATCTTTAAAAAGGGCATTCCAAGCATAACTCTCAAAAGTAAATGTAGGAATTTACTGTTAGTTATTCAAAAGTTCATTACTTGTGAGGGTAGATTCAGTAGTATGTTTTTCTATCATGTCTATTTAATGATGCACTTTCTTGAAGGAAATGAAATCAATTTACCCTATTTTCAACTTAATAACTTGAGGACGATGTCTGATAACACTCAATGAAAAATACAGTTCATTGAAAATACTATGTATCATCATGGTCTTGTAAAAATTCTTATTGAAGCCCATCTTGAGAGATTAGGAGATAACCAGGAGAGTTTTCTAATCATAAATCATTTTAAGGGAATATAGAAAGAAAAACCTAGTAGCAATAAGGTAAAGAGAAACATAAGAAAATTGTTTGAAAACCCTACTGATAACCCACTTCTACAACCAAATCAACATTCAAAAGATGAAATTCCCCTTGTAAATGTTTTAGAAAACATAAAGAAGAAAGGTGTTAGAAGGAAGAAAGCTAGTGAAAAAGAAGAAAATACACCCAAACAGAATCAGATGAAATGGAACAGGCAAAGACTGAACAAATAAAAGGTCAAAATAAAACTCCTCTTACTAAAACTTCATCTACTGTTAGGAGAAGTGCCAGACTCAACAAATCAACAAAGGAATCATCTTGACAATCTGTAGCGTTTGTCAATTTAGAGGAATATGAAGAACTCAAGATTCCATCGCTTATAGTTCCATTGCCAACTATATCACCAGTTTCATCACCAATTGCTAATACAATGAGAAGAACACTAGAGATTGACCCAGTCCAATAGGAGATATATGACTCCATTGAGTCTCTGGAGAAGAAAGCTACAAAAAAGGCCACTACATCCTCAAATCAAGGAATTCAGTCTGATAGTCCACAAGAACCTCCAATTGTGAATACTCTCAAACAAGAAAATTTTGAATTGGAGACACTAAACAGACACTTAAGCAAGAACATGAAACATTGAAAGTACAAATTGAAATACAAAGGACTCAAAATGACAACATTATCTTACATTTTGATCTGTGGTATGATAAGAATAAGAAGCTAAAGGAAAAGAACAAGTCTCTCAAGAGGAAGGTCATAAGTTTGAAATACAATTTTTTGATGAAGAAGCCGAGGATGGCAGTTGCTAAGAAGGAGGTAAAGAAAAAAAACTTGGATTTTTTGGCTCAAGTTTATGGAGAAGTACAGTGATAGAGAAAGGCTATCAGTTTTGAATTTTTGCATGAGGACATGCAATGACCTCCGTGTGGGGGAATGTTGAGCCTCATAATTGCTTCTTTTTGACACCTCTTTTCACCTATCTTATTCTTCTTTGACCATCATAATCACTCAATGGGCATCAAATCACAAGATTTATGGCATGGCAGGTATATAATTGTTTTGTATTTCATAAGTTGATAATGTTCTTTATTATTAGTCTTATATTTTCTTTAGTCACAGAATTAGGATGATTTTGCAGCTAATGTCTAATTCCGTAGTCAAGTCAATGGTTTGATAGGTTCCAAGGTGCCAACTGGAGAGATAAATATATGGAAGGGTGGCAATCAATGCACTCAATCATTCCCTCCTACCTTCATGAACCAAATTGATAAACATAGCTTTCAGTTACGTGGGCAAGGCTAAAGTCAACTCTGTCAGCTATAACAGGCGAGTGAGGAATGAGATATATGCCTCATGATTTTATTTGTTAATAGAAAAGTGTGAGCAAATTTTGTTATGTTATCTTTTCATAGTTAATTTTAGCATTTTGTTAGCAAGTATAGGCATATAGATCTGAACATTTAATGATATGGGCTTTATAAAAATACCTTGCAACAAAAATAAACACAATGATTTTTATGTATGCACAGTGAAGACTTAAAACTCTGTTTTTAATTTAGTTTATGAAGAACATTTTCATTTCCATGCGTGGTTGACTGTTTGATCAATAGCTTGATTACCTGCTTCTCATGGAGGGCCCCCCTCGAGTAGTAAGATTTTTTTTTCATTTTCAGTAGATATAATTTCTGTATAATTTCATAAGCTTTCTGTTATGTTCAATTGAGTAGATAGGTTTTAAATTTCTTTTAGATTCAAATTATGATGGATTTACTAACCTTTTTTTTATCATAAATTCACATGAATTAATTTTAACAGTAGTGACAACAATAGTGTGAGTTTGTACTTAGAATATAAACCGTATTTCGTAAAACAAAGGATTTATTTGCATCTTATATTTCAAGCATGAGTGATTTATAAGAAATGAGCAAGTGTGAACATTGTTAAGCAATGATTCAATTTACTTTGGTTTTTCATGCAAGTGTGTTATCTTGATAGATGAGTTGATTCTTAGATAACATATTTCATATATATAGCATAGTGTGTGCGTGTCTTATGAATTGAATTTTAGTTAACAACTATGAGATTGATTTATAAGTTTGGGATTTGATTAGTTGTGTGGATTTCATAATTATTTAAATTTTTTATTAGAGTGCAATTAATTTTCATTTACAATAGGTGTGGGATTGATTTATTTATATGAAGAGTTGTGAGATTTTATTTTGAAGCAGAGTGTGAGATTTTCCATAAGTAGTCTTCGATAAAAGAGTGTGATCATTTTATTTTCTAGGAATAGTTGCTTTACTCATGTGCATTTCAATAGCTTAATTTATAATTTATATTTCAATAACTCAACTTAATTTAGAATTGGTGTGAATAACCAAGAAATTCTAGCACATAAAATGTACTTACACTTCATCTTCTTACTAGCCATGGATGATAATTTATGCAAGTAATTTAAGGTTAATTAAATTACCAAACACTACATCAACCAGATGGTCAGTGTATCTTGTTTGGGTAGTTTGGTTGTCATAATTGTTGACACCAAGTCCTAGTTGTAGCCTTTGTATCAGTGGATGTATGAGGGCTATTGTCCCTAGTACGAAAGTCGTAGACAATTGTATTATTAGTTTCTTAATATAATAAAGGTGGACGGTTAAAAATTGTAAAAAGTTTTCTATATTTGTGCATGTGTTGATTTACTGCTATTTATTGTTTTGTTGTGAAATGTAGCTTGTTGTGATACATGGATTGGTAGTGCTAGTGATTCTAAGATTCTAACCTAGACTCTAGTATCATGGAAAAACATGGTATTAGAGGCATGTTTGAAGGGCCAATGAATCAGAGTGTGCACTGCGAAGCAACTTAGTGGGAGTTGAGATTGTTTAGATCATGGAGCAGAGGGTTCAAATGAAGACATGGAGATGTGGTCTTGACTAGCTTGGTAGTGATATTGGTTAGGAGTTCTGGTGGATTGGTGGAGAACCTAGTGAACAAGATTTTTTTGTCGGGAAGGTTGCTGATCATGGACTTCCTGTGACTTTACATGGATCGTTGAGACAATTCGAGGATTGTTTTGGCATGGATGAGATTGGTATGATCGAGATTGCTTCACATGATGGACTACACATTAGCATGATAGTTGCTTTATTGGATTGTGATGTTGCATATCTGATATTTGAGGGATGAGCACGCGTTGTGATTGATCCAAGAGGATGAGTGCTTACAGGACTGAGTTGTAGTGATGATGACCCATGCTTGACTACAACTTAGATTTACCTTGTAGGACACAAGATCAGTAGCCATTAGAGGAAATTTCAGCTTAAAAGTGCCCATGACATTTCCATGTACATAATATATAAACCAATCAAATCCCTTTAAATTTAAAAAGAGGCTGTAAATTTTTTGGAGGGAAGATAAAAAACTATTTCTTTTAATTGTATTTTTGGTTTATCTTCTTACAAGTTTACTCAAATTTCAATTGTAGACACTCATTGGATGTGGAATTAAATTCCACATCCAACAAGTCCCCAATATGCATATTTTTGAGAAGAACCACATTGATAAAAAATGAAGATACATTAAAAAAGTGTGTTGAACATATTTTTTTTTAATATATCTTCAAGTTCAATTAATGTGTTTCTTCTCAGAAGTATGCATAATGGGTACTTGTTGTATGGGGAATTTAATTTTGCATCCAAAGAGTGTATACCCTTGAAATTTGAGTAAACCTATAAGGAGATAAGCCAAAAATACATTAAAAAAATAGTTTTCTTCTTTTCCCCTCAAAATTCATAACTCTTATTTTATCATTTTAGCTATTATTTTAATATTTTTCCTTAGGAGGCCACTTTGAGGCTGAGATTTCCTCTAATGAGGTTAGGCTAGAGGATATTGTGTGGACTTAGAGGGAGTCTAGATTCAGAGGGAGTAGCCCTATGAAAGTGTTTAGGTCTTCAAGTTCAGATGATAAGAGGCAGAGGCACTATCGAGATAGCGTGGTTCATTCTAAAAAGTATGCTGCAGCCATGGAAGCTAGATTTGTTAGTTTCGTGGTTGATAATGATGGTGGAGACTTCCTAGTGTTGGAAGTAATTCCCTTGCTAATAGGGATTGCTGATATTCATATCTTAGGAGGTAATCCAAACCCTAGGATAAAGGGTTTTGGAGGAATGGGCTTCACAACTATGGTTTGTGGATTTAGAACCCAAGGTTGGGGTTTTTTACCCAAAGGTGTGGGGACAAAACTATGAAAATATTTGTTGATTTGACTTATGGAGATGGAAGAGGACCCTAAAAGGAACAAGGGACTGCAAAGAGCAAAAAAAAAAGGAGGTCTAAAGTGCAAGAAAATATTTATATATGTTATCTCTGGTTATGCTAATAAATATGACAAGTAAAAGGAATGAGGTAATGTGTGAAAGAAAATAATTTCTATTGGATGTGTAGAAGCAACCACTGTATCAAGTTCGGACCTACAGTTCCTTAGGATTTTAGATAGGGCCAAAGGCAGATAAAGAAGGAAGAAAAGAATGTTACAAGGATGTGAAGCTTTTGGAGAAAGTTTGTAGGTTGGAGGGCTGTTCCTAAGGAAGCAAGAGTAGCAATTGTGAAGATCATCTAAAGAGAAAACATCAAACATCTCGGTGATTGTGCCAGAGCTATAAGAAGCCTAGTGAAGATAAGAAGGTCTACTTGATATGGTTCTTCTAGTGACCATTGGGCAGAGTAGGAGAGGGTTGACAATGAAGGTTTGAGGGAATAATTTAGGTAGACGTAAGTCATAACTAGAGCCACATCAAACTTCAGAAGTAGAATAGGACCAAACTTCAAGGAGAAACAAAAAGAGCACATTGTACAAGTGTAGGATAGTGCTGGAGCAACCAAAAGAGTAGGTGTTAGGAGGGCTATAGAGGCTTGCTACAAGACCTAAGCATAAATTCTTGAAGGAATAAGAGGATTGTTAAAAGAGTCAAAATTGGGTGAGCTCAGGGCTGATTCTTGAAGGAAAAAGAAAAGCGGTCAAGGAGCAGATCACAATAACCCAAGTTCATTATTAGATAAGGACTTTTGATAGTGATAGGTGGAATCCCTCCATGCCCTAAGTGTGTCTTCATCTAGAAACACAAGAAGGAACTAGTGGGAATAAGTCCCTAATAGTTGTGTAGTTGAAGGACTAAGGAGCAACCAGTGGGCAAGAAGGCCCAAAGGAGTTAAGGAGCAACAATGGGCAGTTGAGAGTTATTCACAAAGGAAGTTGTGAACAACCAACAAGAGGCTCGATATGTTGATGTGTTGAAGGAATAATGATCAAATAGAGAGTATTTGGAGACATGTTCAGTGACCTAATGGATCTAGTTCATTGATAGAGGAAAAGTTGTGTTGTTGCAGATCAAGAGCCAAAGGACCAGACATGTGTGTTTAGGATACGACCGAGGGGAACTGAGAGAGCATAGTACATTGGCCAGATGGTCAATGTATCTTATTCAGGCAGTTTGTTGTCATAGTTGTTGACTCTAAGTCCCAATTATATTCTTTGTATTAGTGGATGTATGAGGGAAATTATCCCTGGTATGAGAGCCCTAAACAATTGTATTATCAATTTGTTAATACAAAAAAATTGGACAATTAAAAATTGTAAAAATTTGTCTATATTTGTGCATGTGTTGATTTAATGCTATTCATTATTCCACTATGCCAAAAAATTTTGTTGTGATACTTGGATTGGCAATGTCAGTGATTCTAATATTCTAACCTAGACTCTTGTATCATGGAAAAAAGAAAACCTAACACAGGTGTTGATGTCATATTTTCACAATCTTGATTTGTATTTTAAATGGACAGTGGTGCAAGACTCATCTACATAAAAAAATCACATATCATAGGCTTGTGTGGTTTCAATATCCTAGTAATATGCAATGAATGATTTTTCAGTGGCTCCAATCAAAGGAGTCCACTCCTGTATTCTACTTATTGAGAGAAGGCAATGCAAATCCTTAGCTCATCACATGTGCCTTGACATGCTTCAACCCAACACTCTATGCCTTTGTTACCCAAAATAGATGTCAAAGTTGGAGGCCATTTTAGTTGGAAATTAAATCTCGCAAGAGGAGAATAAAATAGGCTTAAAGAGTAGAATGGATACAAAATTCCAAGAGTTAAAAGGTTTAATAAACTAGAGATTGAGTGTGGAAGTGAATGAGTGTAGAAAATGGTGATTTCTATGTAGTCCCACCAAGTTCAGAGGAAAGATTCCTCCACACTTCTACATAATGAAATCTTCTACTACCAATATTAAAGGTTCTCAGATCCCATAGTCTTTATGAATCTACTACAAATATTAAATGTTATCACATCCAATAATATTTCAACACTTTAGGATAGTATTTTATGACTCTACCAACAAATGAACGCTTAGCCACTACCATTTCTGACGTTGAATATCTAGTCTTCTAGGAATATTTTACTTGGTCGTTCACTCAAAATCTGATGGTTGGAGCCTGTAGTGATGCATGATATGACCATACAATATTTTCTATAGCCATTTTAAAGTCGATGACGTGAGGGTGGATAATTCACATATATGAATGAATTTAAGTAGAACGTACAATTCAAAAAAGTATGATGAAGGTAAGTAAAGAATATTTTCTGAAGTACACCTCTTAGTTGAGTTTGTAGGACTACTTGTCATTTTCATATCATCTTGTCCTCAGTAACATGCATGTGTGCAAACGTGAAAATTCATCTCATGTGTTTCTTTTAAATGTCTTGATTCTTTTTCAGTTGTTTGACCAATTGTCGTCTTCCACATGTTGATTTCTATGTCATGCTTGTGACCTCATTTTGGTGATGTTGAAGGTTGTGTTTGAGTTGTGTTCATGATATACACATCTTATCACACTCACACACAATGTTGTATGCACTGTCATGCAAGCGTCATCGCGACCGCTCAATGATCTATCACAAGTGTCGTGCTTGTCGCTTCGACTGTCGGTGAGTCATGTTGAGCATATGTTTTCTTGATGATTTGAGGCGTCTTGTCATAAAGTCATGTTGAGTGTGTGTTTTCAAGGTCGCTTATGCACAAATTCACTCGCTCACACACATAGTCATTTTGCTGAAGTTTTGACAACCGGATCACCCTCTAACAGCCGAACCTCCACCATGCAATTGACTCGATCTGCTATCACCTAGAACATCGCAAAAGTGTCTAACAAGCCATTTCAATCTGCACTACCCATAAGTTGATCAACCAATGCCCCTGCTGGTCAACTGGAGAGTTTGACCAGGCAATCACCTCGGGACTCTCCCTTAAAAAATTGCGCAGAAGTTGTAGATCTTGCTCACTTTGCTGACTGGGGAAATTGTGTAGACAGGATAGATAGACACCCAGTGCCCATCCATGTCTCCCTCCAGGAATTGCACAGTTTTTCCAGCTAGCCACCTAGTCAGCCAGCCGAATGCTCACCCAGAAAATTGAGCAGTTTTCATAAGCAAGCCCTCAAATGCCCAACATCCCGCTTAGCTTAGAAACTGCACAAAGGTGTTCAACAAGCCAACCTCTTGTCAATTACGCAGTGTTTGTGTGCAGCAATCCCACATCTTGCAGCTAGCTCCCTCCATAAATTATGTAGTTTTTGCTGCCAAGCCATCTCGCAGCTCGCAACCAGATCCCTCTAGAAATTGCGCAGTTTTTGTTGCCAAGGCCCTCTGCTGCCTACACTGCTTCCCTCCAGAAATTGTGCAGATCTGTCCTCTAGCCGAGCCACATTATGCAAATAGTCACTGCTAATTTGTATTGTCCATCTCAATCTCCTAGTGACCTCTGCCCAATTTTCACCAGCAGTTCTCGGAGCTCGCATCCCAGCTTGAAACTTGCCTTGCTCAGTTTTGCAGCCTTGTCCTCTCTCCTGGTCATCTGCATCCAAAAGCAATGACCATGCATCATGGTATAATATGAGGTTTATGGATTTGATGTCATCTCGTCATGAGTGATTGCAGATACAGGTACATGAATAGAAATGACGTGATGATAGATGGGATGAACAAGGAGAGTCCATGCAAGAGGATGTGTTCGCAAATTGGCGAACGAATGTACATGCAAGAGGATGTGTTCACGAACAGACGAATGAACTAACATTCAAGAGGATGTGTTTGCGAATGGATGAATGAAAGATGCATGCGAAGGGATGTGTTTGCGAATGGATGAACATGTGATGAGAAATATTCACAAACAAACGAACATGTCAAGCATGGAAAAGTACAAGCAAGGAGAAATGTGCACATGCAACATCAAGCGAACCCCAATGACCATCAAAGACTCCACACACCTTTCCATGCGGAGGTGAATTTGTGATACACCAAGAGGACATCCATATCTCAACAACGCTGCAGCTCGACATGCACACCAGCAACAACATGAACATACCAACACTGTCATGTCGAGTTGTGTCATGAGTCATGTCAGACACATCACTACTATGGGCCATGCTATTGTAAATCAATGTCATGTAACGTGGAAGTCCAAGAGACCCACTTGTAATCTAAAGAGTCATGTAAAGTTGAAAGGTCATGAAAGTAAAAAAGTCATGAGGGAAGTCGAAGAGTCACAAAGGCTAGTTTTACCCTTGGCTATAAATAGCCCTCATTTGTACATGTAAAAGAATTTTCACCTTGGCTCCTCTCACATAGCCTTGAGAGTCTATAATCATTTCTTTGAGGAGTGAGTAGTGGCTCCAATGCCCCACCCATGGGGTTAGTGATGTATGGTGTATCGATATGTCTTGGAACTTTTTCTTAATTGAGAAGTTGATAACAGAACAACACGTTTTCAAACATGTGTTGTAGCTGTTTGTAAGATTAATCTTGAACACTTGTAATACATGTTTCTTTAACCTGTGTTAAACAATTGAACTCATTCAACTGTTCTAATACATGTATTTATGAAAATATGTTGTATACGTTTTTAATGTTGTCCTGCCCATGTTGGTTACCTCCCTGGACATCAGACAAAACCTTTGACGTAAAATTGTTATAATGACCGTTGCACTCACGCGGACTGTCCCATTGGGTGTTGTAGGTGATATCCCTTGTGTTTTGTGACTTCTGCATCCGTGTGGACTACTCCTCCGGAAGATGTGCATGTCCTGTTATGTTTATGTGTCTTTGATAGAGTTGGAACTTCCTCCCTTTTGCCTGGAGACTCACTCCCACCCTCTCTCCCTGCGGTGAAAGAACCTTGACACAAGTAACACTAGCACTCACCAGGAACACAAACCTCGTTGTTCAAAGATGAAGCAGACCACTCTCACATGCTGACAAGCAAGAGCTAAGGCATATCTTTAAGATAATGGCAACCGGGCCATCATACCGAATGGGACTCCCACACCAAACGATGTGAGGTCTATTTGGGACTTCATACTGGGGAGATCCCCTGAATGTTGGTGGGTCCAGCACCGTCAACAAATACAAAACAAAAAAGTCAAATCTCCATGTAGTTATAGACATTGGTGATGGAGATGGCTAACAAGTTGTGACCTACACATAAATTTATTTGTGATTAATTAATTCATTCAAAACATAAAATGGAAATTTAGTTGTGCAACGTGTTGATTGCTGTACGAGTAGGCCGTCAAATTTCTTATGGGTCCTCTGATTCAACATGGGTGAGGTGAGATGGGGCGAGGCAAGGTGTTATAGGCCATTTTGTCAATAGGCCTTCAAACATGATCATTCACATCCTTTGAACACTTTGTCATCCTCCCTACACAAATCCCTAAGTGTGCCTCTCTCATATCCTTGAGTTTCTTCCTGAAATTGCCTCATTTCAATCATTTTTAGGCCCAACGCACCCTAGCCCTTCATTGGCCTATGTTCACCTACAGTTTGTCCTATTATGGGTCTGCGTTGATCACCTACAGGTTTCCCTATTGTGGGTGCGCTGATTCTATAAATTCGGGAAAACAAAAAAGAATCCCGAAGCTTCCTCTTCTATAAGCTTCCAGGATATGTTTTAACCATTTACGTTGGATAAAAGTCTCGAATCCTATCCTACCCTACCTTGGAGTTTTCATCCCTTATCCCTTGAGCTCATCCTCCCATCAAGAGTGGATCTCAAGCCTAGATTGGTAAAAGGATAAGAATTCATGGACTACCTCCCTCATCTATATATTTACAACCATCCATAGGAAAGGGGTTGGCTTTTAGAGATTGATTCTACCCTTATGTTGTTATTGTGAAAGACATTATTCCATGCATTAGGGTGACTAGAGGCGCACTTTTTGGAAAGGAAAGGACAATTCAACTTAGAGGATATCTTCTACAAGATCAACACCTATTTTGGTTGTAACTCATTCCATTTCTATTATTGCAAAGAGTTATTTTTTTTCCTATATATGATGTTATGATTCCATTTTTTTCAATACCATGTTCATCTATTGAATAAAGTGATTAGGTGATGCTACATAGATCCTATAGATTTTTGGATCATGTTGTCTGGTTATGCATGTTCTAATTATAACGATCAGAGCTAGGATTGGAGCGTACAAGCAAAGGAAGGAGTGAAGCATATGAAAGATTCCTGGTAGGATTCACCCCATTATCTACTTAAAGTAAGGAAAACATTAGCTTCTTTGTCTTTTTGTTGTTCTAGGTTAGTCCACCAGGCCTAGGGAAGATACTTCCATCCGCAGTCGTAGATTCCATATAACAAATTGGTGACTCCACTAGAGAACAATGTATTCCCCTGGTGGATTTTTTTCCATTGTACTTGTCTTACCTCTTCTTCAGACCTTTACTATCTTATTTAGTCAAGAAAAGACATAGGAATACTCTTCATTGAGTGTCAATTGTAATTTATGTGTCAGAACCTTACATCCCCTGACCAACACACTCTCTGGTCTAGAGCTAGAGTGTTGGAACCTAGCTGAGCCTTCTTTGTGCATGCGTTGGAAAGCACTGGTGCCTCCTTTTCTCCTGCTTAACCCCTTTTCATGCATAAATTTTATTTTTTCTTGAGTTTCTCTCTGATCAACCTTCTTCCAGTTGCTCTTCCTTGAGTCTTTGAGTGCCTTATGGTCTCTCTAAAGCCTCCATTTGGTTTGTTTTTGTTTTTTAGTTCCTTTGGTAACGATTTGTTTAGATTTTCCTTTGTTCTTATCATTAGGCCATTTTCAAACTGATTTTGTTTAATTATTGAGTGCTTAGATGAATTGGTGTTTTAGTCATTGTTCTAAAAAGTTTTTTTGAATCAATGATTAAACTTTGCATCTTCATCTTAGTTTTTATCTTTTTCGAAAATTAAGTGATTTGAAAAGAAAAATATTTGCATTGGAATTTAGGGTTTTATGTATACATCAACATTGGAATAGTTGCATTAAAAGGGGATTGTAATTTTCACATTGTTTGTTGCATACTCTTTGTCCCTTCCCCTCAGATAGATTTTCATTGAATGAGAAAGATTTCATTTCCTCATGCTAGTTTGCATTTTAGGATATTCGGGTGAAATTCACGGTGAGCCCCAAAACTGAAACTTAATTGAAGATAAACATTAAAATTCATTAAATCAACCTAATGACTATCTGTAAGATTAACACAAACACATAGAGGTCGAGGCTAGAGATGTGTGCTAATGTCATTAAACGTAGGAGCTATCATTGTTTTCCAACATTGTATCTCATTTTACGTACGTAAGTGTGTCAGGCCATTCTCCACATACCTTTGGGTATATTGGATGGCACTCCACACATGAAAAATATATGGGAACACTCTCATCGAATGGTCCCACATTAGACAACACTACTATGAACCACACTTCCACGTACCATCGAATATATTTTGGAAGTCCACCATAGGTTGCTATCCTTGCCATAGGTAACTAATTCGGTCACCTTGCACACTGTTATACACCGAACACAACATTCAGAGAGATTGTCTTCCCACACGTAAATCCTTGGTTGTCCAAGGTTGTATATTGTAGTTCACAGTTGCTTGGTAATCCTTATATGCCTAGTTACCCCTTTGTTTTATTTTGTGTCTTTAATTTCTTAAATCAATTAATTAACCGCAGAACAACATGCTTCTCATGGAACAACTCAGTAGATCTTAGGTTGAGACTAATGGCAATAGTTCCTAAGTCCACTAGTCAAGGAAACCCCTTTGATGGGAACCATGGTCCTTTTCCTTATTTTGGAAATATTTGTACTCCTTATATGACAATATTGTCCCTTCCTAAATTTACCGTTGGTTTTCCAGTTTGGTTGTTTTCGACCCCTATGGTTCTAAATGTCCAAACTGCTCCTCAAGAAAGATCTCCTCCACTTGAATAATATCAACCTCAAGCCGATCCTGAAGTTGGCCCTTTTCCCTTTTTGCCTATTCGGTCTTCTCCCTCTTCGTATGGTGAAAGACTGAAAGTTAGGAACCAAGTGGATAAGAAGAAGAAGAAGAAGAAGAAAAGGAATATTAAGAAGAAGAAAAATAAGCAGGGGGACAACTAAGCAAACATTGCTATGAATGCAACTAGTATGGAGGAACCTTCCAATCAGGCCCACAAAGTTAAATTCCCTTGCAAGTTATGTAAGGGTGACCAACTTCTTCAATATGGTCATGGTATTCCCAATATATTAGAATTATGGTCTACAGTCTCACATTAGCCTCCAGAGATCATGATGGTGATAAACCATCACCTAGTGATAGTAAGGTCCATGGAAAAATGGGTAAAATAAAATTTATCTATAATTTATGTGAAGAGAATCATCCTATTGACCTTTTTCCTTATATGGATGAAGCCTCAAACGTGTTGGAAAACCTTACATCTTCTCAGCCTCATCCTCCGGTTCGTTATCAATTTTTTTTCACAACTCTCCACTAGTTGATGAAACAATTGATCAAAATCTTGATGAAGTGATTGATCAAAATCCATCTCCAGTCAATCCCACTCTCTTTGAACGTGCATCCCATGAATCCATTCCTGACCAACCATTGGTTGAGAAAATGGCCGAATCGTTTCTACCTTCAGTTGATCGTACCTTTCTCGTAGAGATTGGGGATCATACCACTCAGATTCTCCTTATTTCTTCTGATTCTACAAGAAAAGGGGGCATTTATCCCGATCCCATGAAACCCCCTCTGAGAAAACATGACATTGCCTTTGATTGGATTCGATTGATAGAACCTCGTCTCCCTTCTTACATGCCTTTTAAGATCATGGTAAAGGATTATGATAAGAATATCCATCACACTATTATATATGAGGGAGCTTCTATTAATATTCTATCCTCCACTGCTTGGCAAGCTTTGGGTTCCCCACAACATGTGTTTGTCGCTCTGAATCTGTTAGCTTTTAACAGAATAACTAGTCAACCCTTAGGGATCCTTCCTCAGTTTACTATTACCTTGGGAGGAAATGCTGTATGTATTTATGTTATGGTTGTCATGGGCCTTTTGGACTTCAATGTTCTCCTGGGGCGAGGCTATATTTATACTATGAATGTCGTTGTGTCGACACTCTTTCGAGTGATGTGCTTCCCGCATGATGGAAGGATTGTAATTATTGATCAACTTTCATTTGTTGGTCCTGATTTGACTACCAATCATTTTATTTCCCTATGAATTCCAAATGTGCAAGTGGCATCTTCCCTGCCACAGGTTAATTATGTGGCAACCTATCCCATTCACATACGTATTGATGAAGACGAGCCTTTCACTGTCTACTCAACATATTTGGACCTAGATCGAGTAGGTGATATGGTGAATCATTTAATGGGGGCATTGGAGCCTAATATTTTCATTGGATCCTTTGATATGTATCCCTTCCAGATTGTTTTTCTTCCATCTGATGAGAAACTCTTGGAAGCCATGGTCTCTTGGAGGTCATGATATGATTCTGGAGCAAATTTCCTTTTCTTGTGTGAAGTTTGTTAAAAAATGAATCAAGGTGTAAATTCGAGCCTTTGATTAGATCTTGTAAATTCCCAGTCGAGTCTTTCACTTGATCTTGTAAATGAACCTTCATTCCATCCACCTGTTAGTAACTAATAGTCTACTTAGGTGAATTAAATGAATCTTAGGGGGCATGTACCTCGATTTGGGTCATTATGTTAGGGGCACGCCAACTTATTTCAAGCATATTTTTTTCTCTGTTTCAAGCTTGTGTGAAAATGAAACCACTTTCAAGCATAGTTTTTCTCATGTTTCAAGCTTGTGAAAAAATGAAACCATCTTCAATTATTCTCAAGCATAGTTTCCCATGTTTCACGCTTGCGTAAAAATGAAACTATTATGATCCTATCCCTTGGGATTTCCATTTTTATTAGCCTATTTCCACCAGATGAGCCTTGGTTTTCTATTTCCATTGTCACAATCTGCTCGAGCAATCATACATTTTCACTTGGTTGTTTTGACCATTTCCTCAGGAACCACTGCGATGAGTGGTCTTATTAGCCTGCCTCTTCACTTCTACATGTTTTGAGAAGTTCCATCATGATTGGAACCAATTTCTACCCTGTATATCACTCGTTCCTCTAGGAGGAGTCCTCTTCCAGCTCTTTGTAGACTCCCTAAACATGAAAAGATTGCCAAGCACTTGTCTTTTCGAACTCGTAAAAGTAAATGAAAATACATCTACTCAGTATAAGTTTAATCCTTTTCCAGACTGAGATAAACTATTTACAGAAAATGAATACCTTAGTCGAACATGGCTAAGAGGTTCTCCTGAGTATCATTTTCTGCCTTTTCGGATTCCAGAGACTATCTACGAAAAGGGACCTTTGGAGTTTTATTTTTCGCCTCTTT
Source organism: Pinus taeda (assembly GCA_000404065.3). Lineage (NCBI taxonomy): Eukaryota > Viridiplantae > Streptophyta > Pinopsida > Pinales > Pinaceae > Pinus > Pinus taeda. The sequence continues at coordinate 10,770 of APFE030315745.1, read as the reverse complement.
TTCAAACCCTCTAAACATAAAAAATATGTCAAGTTATACCTTCGTTGGACTCATTAAAACATTAAACAATGATGAACTTGTTGATCATGACGGGACCGAACCACTCTTTCTCTGGGTTCGTTAAATATTCTTAGAGGGATTCATCTGAAGGATGAACTTACATATCAAGCATATGTTATCCTCCTCAAGCTTGTTAAAAAATAAATAGGTACCAACCAGTATGGTTAGGGAAATTGGGAAAACAGAGTGCTCCATTTGTTAATGGAAGCGATTCGCTCTTGAACACGACACTCTTCCACTTCATCTCTGTGGCTGTTGGGTTGGAAATCTACTTGCCTTTTGGTTTATCATACCATTTCAAAGCCTCCATTTTCAGTTTTGGGTCGATGCTGCCAACTCCATTCAGTGTCACCGTTGTGTTCAAGAGAAGTCCTTCAACAAATATTTTCTACAATACTCTTAAGACTTCATTTCATGTATTCCTTTCCCGATCCATTTCTGTATCAACATCATTATATCTCAAATCATGATACCCATTTCATGTCGTTGATGGGGGATACATCAAGACCCTCCTACGATGGGTCGCTTCTTGTCGATATCAACTCATTATCCAATAAGTTGACTTAGAAACACTCTTTTGGTACCTTGGTGCTTGCATACATCAATGGCAAGTTTCCTCGCTATCGGAGACAAGTTTTCATGATTGGCCTTTGACCGAAAGATTCTGTGTGGTGTTTGACATCAACTCATTTATTCACACCATATAGATTGTACTGCAGTACCTTGAGAGCCATTAACATCATTGGTGGTTTCTCTCGCGTCTGTTAATGGCTTACATCATTGGCCTGTAATCAGATGGTGTCTACCATGTTCGACCTCAACTCATTGATTCACATGGTTAGACTCGTACATTAGATAGTCGCGTGAACGAGATAGAAGACACCAAATCTAGTTTCATCCATTCGGGCTGCGATTTCAGGAGAAATACAAGATCACAATATATGATGGCCATGATCATACATACAATCATCTAGTCATGAGTCCACTATTTGTCATCTGTGAACGTGTCTTTTGATTATTGTACATGTAATGTTAGCTTATGTGTATGTGTTGAGTATGGGTATGCCTCCCTCAGAAAAGATGTCATGATGTAAATGTATTGTAACATATGATGATCTCGCCGGTTGTTCTTGATCCTTTATTGTCACAAGGTAAAGCACTTCAATCATCAACTACCATTTTTGACTTTTCACTTTAGGGGGCCAATCTGTTATAGGCCATTTTGTCACATCTGGTCACTAAGCCTTCAAACATGATCATTCACATCCTTTGAGCACTTTGTCATCCTCCCTACACAAATCCCTAAGTATGTGTCTCTCATATCACTAAATTTTTGCCCGAAACTAGCTCATTTAAGTGATTTTTAGGCCCAACACACCTTGGCACCTCATTTTTCTGCATTCACCTACAGGTTGTCCTACTCTGGGTGTGCGTTGATCACCTGCAAGTTTCCCTATGTTGGGGGTGCATTAATTCTAGAAATTCAAGAAAAAAATAGGAATCTTAAAGCTTTCTCTTCCAAGATATGTTGTAACTATTTATCTTGGATAAAAGTCTCGAATCCTATCCTATCCTACCTTGGAGTTTCATCCCTTGTCCCTTGAGCTCATCCTCCCATCAAGAGTGGATCTCAAGCTTAGATTGGTAAAATGATAAGAATTCATAAACTACCTCCCTTATCTATATATTTACAACCATCCATAGGAAAGGGGTTAGATTTTGGAAATTGACTCTACCTTTATGCTATTGCTATGAAAGACATTATTCCATGCATTAGGGTGACTAGAGGTGCACTTTGTGGCAAAGAAAGGACAAGTCAACTTCGAGGAGCTCTTCTACAATATCAACACATATTTTTGGTTGTAACCCACTCCATTTCTATTAATGCAAATAATTCTTTGTTTTCCTATATATGATGTTATGATTTCATGTATTTTAATACCTTGTTGATCTATTGAATAAAGTGATTAGATGATGCTACATAAATCCTGTAGATTGTTGGCTCGTGTTGTTTGATTGTGCAAGTTCTAATTATAACGATCGAATCTAGGAAGGAGCGAAGAATACGACATATTCCAGGTAGGTATCATCCCGTTATCTACTTACTTTAAGGAAAACATCAACTTCTTGGTCTTTCTGTTGTCCTAGGTTAGTCAACCATGCCTAGGTAAGATACTTCTGTCCACAGTCGTAGATTCCACATAACACGAGGCTTTGAGCATGAGCTTATGTATCCATTGAAGTTCCTTTGAAACTGTTGTCATTTCTTTTAATAGGGTGTCAACCTGTATATCCTAGTCATTTTGGCTTTGATTTCACATTCTGAAACTGTGTTTCTTGAACATTAAAGTTCCACCTATACCTGTATTTTTGGAAAGCAAGTCCACTTCTCAAGAAAAGCCATGCCTCTAAATTTCATTGTCCCTCCATAACCTCAACTGGCTCTCTTGGTTGGTTCATACAATTAGCTGCTTCATTCATAGTCTTTTCCATTTCAAGGAGGGAAGAGAAAGAACCCATTTCAGATAGTAGGGAAATAAGAAGCTTCTTGAAAATAAGCATGTGCCATTCGTTCCGAGATTTATTTTGGCTAAGTATAATGATTCTCTTCACTTGCCTAGAAGAGAATGCTTACATAGAGAAAATGCATAAGTGTGGGAGTGTGGAAAAGTGCAGAGGATTCACCATTCTCTGCACTCCGGCACTTCCGCACTAGGTCAGGGGCTCATCTGATATCTGCACTAGGTCAGGTGCTCATCTGATATCTGCGAACAAAAACCTTCTAACCTTTCGTTGCACCCAACTACCTTGTCCAACTCAGCCTCGGCTCATTTCTTTTTCTGTGGATTGTATACGAGCTTCACATCACCCACGCAATTGTCTTCATAGTGGTGTCCTTTTCCATCGCAAATATATCGTGTAACAAGTAATTAACCGTAAGAGATTAGTTTAGCAGAGCATGAATTCACTAGTTATTCACAATAATTCAAAGTAATACACAATAATTCAAAGTAATATACTATCTATCATTAATTACTTCAATCTTCTTGTATCATGCTAACAACGAAAATAATAATTACAACTATGTAGATTGTGACAGTAAAAACATCACTTCTCATTTATAGCAAAGCATCCAACAGATCCTTAGGAGCATCACTCATGTCCGTGGTTTTTCCTGTTCTGACTAGGTGGTCCTCTATGAATTTGTCAAGAATGTCAACAAGCTTAACATATACTCGTATATTACGTACCACACCCTGAATGTCCAAACACTGAGGAAATGAAAATTAGTCCGCTAAATTCAAAACTCTTGCATTCAATGCCATTTGCTGAATACTATCATTCAATACATCAATCTTTTTATAAAAAATGTCATATAACTTCTTTATATATTTGCACGTTACATACCACACCTAGAGACCAAACAATGAAGAAAGAGGAAGTAGTTTACTAAATTGATAGCTCCTGCATTCAATGCCATTTGCCAAATACTATCATTAAATACATCAACCTTCTTGTATGATGCCAACAATAAAGAATGAAAATAATTATTACAGCTATGTAGATTCTAATATCTGTGAGAGTAAAAACTGTCCAAAAGATCCTTGGGAGCATCAATGTTTTCCGGCATCACTCTAAAAATAATTATCGTTACTCACAGATGTTGATACGATGTGCAAAGTGTTACAGATATTGATACGATGTGCGAAGTGCAGAGGTGGGGAGAAAGAAAGTTTCCTCTGCACCTTTGCACTCCGTACAATGTTTCCACGTTATGGATATTTATTCAATCTCCCCTCCCACACGCTCGTATATAGAGCAAGAAAAATAATATGCATATTATGCTTATTTAATGACAGTTTACTATTTATCGATTAGACCAATTTCCTAGTTGGACACTTCAACAGTTCTTACTTAGTATTATGCTGGCCTAAGAGTAGTCTTGAACACTCAGGGAAAGTGGTTTATAATCCTTATGGTAGTTGTGGCTAATCCTCTAGAGAGAGAGAGTTTTAATCCCCAGGCCATAGTCATTCATTGCTATGTAATTTTGGTCCACAACAAAAAACGAGTTGTTGTGTTTCGACTACAATTTAAGGTGATTTTGACACTGGAAATTACGGTATATTGCTAAAAATTAGATGCGCCTTGAGGTGAATCCGTTCACAGTGTTAATTTGAGCCAATTTCTTTAGAGGTAAATAGAATTTAGAAATAGATGAAAACAAAAAATTGCTTTTGCTGAAATTTGTGTCTCTTAATCTGGCTTTTTGATTCCAAGGCCATTATTTAGTATACAGAAGGGAAAGCTACTCACCCTTTAGTAGTGCGAGTGAGATGTATCTGAAAATATTTTTTTCCAAACCAACTTCAGAGGAAGGTAAGGAATGAAGTCCAAAAATTTGGAAATTGGTAAAGGGACTAGCACTTCTGACTTCCGATTTGACCAACAACCAAAAATAACAGCAAACTTCGTTTGGTGGAATCGAGCTCTGTGAGTGAGGGAGGGGAAAAGAAAAGCGTTCCCTCTTAAATGAAAGGAATGTGCCATTACAGGTTTGGTTTCACTGCAACAATGAATCACGCTTGTTAACACATAGGTTTGACTGGAATATCCTGACCAGGCTGGGAGCTGTCTCCATTTGTGACCGAAACTCCTGCTTTAAGAGTGAGTAGTTTGAATTAGGGTTCACTTGCGCCTTTCAACTGGACGCAGGATCTGGAGTTAAACGATGTAATATATCCGAGTGCATGTCGTTCGACTTGAACAAACTATATTCACTCATCAAATCTGAGGAACATGGATTGTAGTTGGTTTATGAATCGATCAGTTGGGATTTCATAAATGAATGATGTGAACATAAAAGCACTACTGAACTTAATGCATTTCCACTTCCTATAATATGTTATATCTTGTAGTTTGGCACATGTGAGGTCCATAATGAATTGGTTACACATGGTGCTGTCTTGTTCACTGCTTTTAGTAGCCGGGCATTGTGTACCCTCGCACTAAAAACGTGAAATAGTTTCTTTATTAAGCTGGAAATAGAGATATTGATCGAAATAGATTCTTTGCTGAGTGGTTGTATCTCCCCAAACATGGAACATGTTTACTGTGAGATTGAAATCTTCACCAATTATAAATCTATTTCTTTAATCCCTGCAAAGCGAAAATTTTATCCTAAAATGACTACTCATTCATCATGGTAAGAGGTGTGGGAGTGTGGAGAAGTGCGGAGGAATGACCCTTCTCTGCATTCCCGCACTAGGTCAAGTGCTTAGTTGATATCTGCTAGCGAAAGGCTTCTACCCTTCTGTTGTGCCCAACTACCTCGTCCAACTTGGGCCGGGCTTGTTTTATTTTATCCGGATGGCATATGAGTTCCGCCCACTCAATTGTCTTCCGAGTGGTCTCACTTCACCTATTCCTTCTCATTTCCAGCAGATTGTCTCATAGATCTTCAGGAGTCTCAGGAGTCACTCTGGTTCACATTTTTTCAATATACACTGATTTAAGATAGAAATTCACGATAGAATACCAACTGAAAATTACCATTATCAAACCAAAAAAATTATTAATACATTGTGTGGAGTGCGGAGTTATAGAGAATACCTTTTTCCTCTACACTATGAAATGAAATGATATTTTAATGTCCACTAGATTTTAGGACTAAATAAGTTATTTTGATTTTTGAAATTAGATTTGTTCAATAATTTTCAAGAAGCTAATGATGCAAATGCCGTAGAAGGAGGGTTTGAACCTCTGATCTTGTGTTTAACAACCACACGGTCTACACAATGTATCAATGCTATAAAGATTTATTTATCTTCTTCTACCTTTTTCTTTTTTCCTTTGCACCTCACCCAATGTATCAAGGTTACCCAATGTATCAAGGTTATGGAGATTTGTTCAGCCCCATTCTCCTTTTCTTTCTTCTTCCCCCTCCCACATAAAACCTTGTAAGCTTTGACATTATTGAAGTAGAACCTTGTAAGCTTTGACATTATTGAGGAAAACTTGATGCATAACACTATTAATATAAACCTCATTCATTGATGGAATAACTTTTTACAAAATTAGTTTTTTATTTTATTTCAAAATAATTTGTAAGACATTGACAAGTATTGACAAGTATTGAAATAAATGCCCTCCACCATATCAACAAATATTGAAAATAAATGCCCTCCAGCATAACAATTCTGTCACATCAAAACTGGCTCATCTAACATAAAATTAAAAATAAAATTTCCAAAAAGCAAAAAATAATGTTTAAAATTTTTAACTACCAAATAATAAAATCAATTCCAAAAAACAAAAAATAATTTCTAAAATTTTTAACGACCAAATAATAAAATCAATTCCAAAAAATAAAATTTATTTTTTAAAATTTTTAACGACCAAATAATAGAATCAACCCACATTAACAACCAGGCGAATGCTTGAATGAGAGGGAGCGACTAAAAATAATTATACCATTGCTTACAGCACGTTAAGCGAATCCAACCTACCCAAATTTTTGGAAGGACAAGATGTCCATGAATTTGCTCATCACCGCATGACGAGGCATGTATTGAATATAGTGTCAATATTAGAAAATGAAATTTCATACCTGGGGTTGGACCTGCCGTTTAGGGCCAGCAATACTGGATTGGGAGTATTGGACTCCGCGAGTGCGTTCCTGAAGGATCTAGCGTCAGACTTACGCTGTTGGTTTGTCCTCATGCTGCAGAGGAGCCCTGACGAGAAAGGTTTCGAACAGGGTGTCAGTGCAGGTGGAGAAAAGTTTCTCTAAATTTTATCAAAATCATTATTTTCCAGGGAAAAGGTGGCCTCTTCAGAGTACGCGTTTTCCCATGACACCAAACTATTGAAGAAGTAAATGGCGACAGAGAGCAAAAAAACCTAATTTATACATCTTGACGTGCACAGCCTTGATACATGGTCTTCACGTGCTAAACTGTCGCATACTTTGGAGGAGCATAGCACTGACATCACAGTCTCCTGTTGAAAATATATAATTTCAACTGCGCGGTCAGCAGTCAACGGCAACTCAAAACCACCGAAGCAAACCTAAACTGCCGGGTAACTCATCGCACCACCTTTCGGCCTAAAGTGGTTTCCGGACATGGTGCTCCGATACTGACATCTAGCCAACCGTGACGTCACCCACTGACATCCATCGGAAGGTATCGCTCAGTCAACTCACCCTGTCCGATATGCGTTCGATTGAAGAAATCACTCTCCGCCGTTCGATTCAAAGGAAAGGACTCCACAGTTTAATCTGTCCAAAGTACATACGGGCCTGATTAAAAATTTAATACAGGGTGGACCATACGCTGTGGACCATACCTCATATTAATGTTATGTCATATGTTTGGTAATGTTTTCTTAAATGTTTTCATACTGCGAATTAAATAGGAGTATGGGTAAGTCTTTTTAATATATGTTTAATAAAAACGTTGACCCATCTTTTTGTTATGTAAAAAAAAAACGCACGGGGATTGTAACAATGTAATGTTATTGCATATGAAAAAAGAAACCAAGGGGTCCGCAGCACCAGGGGAATGAAGGTGTGTAATAACACACGGTAAAAAGAAACCAGGGGTCCGCAGAAAACCAGTTGATTCGAATGGAAAAACGCAGAGATTAATTTTGTATTGCAGGGGAGGAATGCACAGAAGTGCATAAATATTTTTGGGTTTAAAATGTAAAAGGTTTTATGCAGCAGAGTAATTTTGCTTGTAATGTAAGAAGTAAAAATTGCACAGCAGTGCAGGTGCAGAAGGAGGAGAAGTAAATGAAGAAAACCAGTGGGTTGTTTTGTTTCAAATCCATGAGTTGTTTCACACAGGTGAAAAGGTAAATGAGTAACTCCCTGTAAGTTTTGTTTTCACACAGCAGTGAATGTAAATGAAATATTTACACAGTGGTGTAAAATTTCATAGGAGGCAGAGTAAATTATCTTGTAATGTTTTGGTGAATCCCTCTCAGTAAAAGAGGATGAATATGTCTCTGTAAATTCTCAGGTGAAAACAGAGTTTTGGTTTAATGTTGTTTTTTGGTAAATCCCTCACAGGAAAGAGGATGAATGTATATCAGTGTTTTTATTTTAATGAATAGAGATCTTTTATGGTGATGAAATACTCTGTTCTCAGCTATTTTTTAAAAGGGTCCTTTGGGCAAAAAGATCCTGGAGCAAAGCAAACAGAGCATAGGCTCTGTGTTTTATATTTTGATGGTTTTGGTATTTTCCCATTGAAAACGAAAAATACCCAACAGTGGTATCGGAGCTAGTCCAGGCCTCTTTGATGGTGACAGAGCAGGTTCATGCTCTTTGAAGTGTCAAAGAAGCTGAAGGAAAGACCCTTGTTGCAGCAGCAGTAAAGCTTCTCCAGCTGTGTGAAGTTTCAGCCAAAGGGATTCAAGTATTCCTCATGTTTTTGAGTTGCTGTTAAAAAAAACAGTCAGTGGTTTTAAAAACACAGTCAGGGATTTTAAAAATACTTACGAATGGCAAGGTCAAAGAAGAAAGTGTCCAAATCCCCTAAGGTTGTGTCTCCCTCTTCTGTTAAAATAGAAGGCAATCTATTTGAAAGCATTTTATTTGAGGCTCCAAGGTTCGATGGGGACTTTGATATGTGGGAAATAATAATGAGGACTTTCCTACAGTCTGAAGGGATGGAAATCTGGGAGTCAGTGATTGATGATAGCAAAATGGATGGAGAATCCAAGTAATACAATGCAAGAGCAGCAAAGACAATCTTGGATGGGCTGCCTGATTCTGTAAAGAAGAATCTAGGAAAATATTCATCAGCAAAAGATATATGGGACAGACTGCATGAGCTTCATGCAAAGGGAGCACTGACCATGACCATGAATCAAGAAGGAAATTCTGAACCCATCATAGAAGCTGAAAATGAGAAGGTTGACCTCATCAAGCTTCAAGTGCAAGAAAGGGATGAAGAGCTTGCCAAGCTTAAGAAGGAACTTGATGAAAGCAAAAGGAAGCATCAAGAAGAAGTCATATCCATGACAAATCAGTTGAATAAAGCAAAGAAGCAGGAAGATGCCTTGTCAAGTCAACTTGAACAAAGGCACGAGAGAGTGAACAAACTTGTAGAAGAGATTGGACAGTACAAGGTAGAGGTATCCTCCCTTAAGTCTGAGCTACTAGGAGCCAAGAAGCAGGCACAAGAAGCTAAAAAGAAAATGGAGAGCAGTCAAGCAGAAATCTCCAAAATGAAGTCAGATATAATCTCTCTTAAAATAGCAGCAGCTGAAGCTACTCGTAGCAAGGAAGAAACTGAAGAACAACTTGCAAAGAAAAATAATGAGTGTGAAAGATTGGAAGAAGAGATTGTCCTCCTCAGGAAGAAGGTTGAAGGGATGAACAAGATCATGAAGAGCTCTCAAGCTTTGGATGACATGCACAGCTATCACAGATCTCCATCTGATAAATCAGGACTTAGGTATGTAGGTGAATCCTCAAACAAGGATGAAAAAGCTTTAAGCAAAGGAGATGTGAAGAAGCCAGAAAGAAATGGTGATGCTCCTAGTTCCAGCAAAGGCAAGGAGAAAAATGAAGGCTGCAATAGAAGAAATCCTACTCCAAGTAGAAAACCAGCTCCAAGAAGAAATGTAGCTGATGGCAAAAAGGCAAGAGGCAATGGTGATCATCAAAGGACCTCAAGGCAACAACGCTTCAGAAGTACATCAAGGAAACCTCCATCTCCCAGGTACCAAAGTTCGTTTTTTGGTTATTGTTATTCTTGCTCAAACTTTGGTCATATGGCGAAAGACTGTAGAGAATTTCATGAAGATAGATGTTGTGGTCCCCGACAATCTCCAAGAAATAATTTCACAAGAGGAAATCATGAATTTTTATTCATGAACAATGTTGAATGTTTCAAGTGTCATGACATTGGGCATATGGCACGAGATTGTAACTTGACATGGGCTCTTACACAAGCTAGACCCATGCAAAAGAAGAAAGTTACACAAGTATGGAGAAGGAAGGAAAGGCAATCTGAAAATCCCTTGAACTCCCCAGTGGATCTAAATTTTTTTTGAGAAAGTCTGCCAAAGAAGACAGCACACATTAAAGGGGAGCTTGTAATTTTTTGTTGTTGAATTGTCTTAACAATACTCTTTGATGAAGACCTTTTATAAGGGAAAAATATGAAGTTAAATTTTGCCATAAAAGCAGAGAAGAAAGGGGGCACGCTCAAAATGTGAAGTGTGCAGCGCAATAAGAAAGTATGCAAAGCATGGAGACCCTCACAGCAGTGGGAAGATAGAATATAAAACAACAGTTTTTGAATTTTTGTTATGGAGCACATGCATTGAAATGCATAGTAATGGAAGGTAGTTTCCTTCTATGTAATGTGAGAGAACATACTCACAGTAGAGTGAGTACAATACACAACAGTAAAAAAAATGTAATGTTTTTCTTCATATGCAATGCAACATCCAAAGAAATGCATAAAGAGAAACAGGGACAACAGATTTTTAATGCACATAGGTGAATGATAATGTGTGGCAGCAAAAAAATGAAAGGAACTGCATAGTAGTGCATTGTAAAAAAAATGAATATTTTGTTTTGAAACTGCATCTAAAGCAGTGTTTGGCAGTAATCCCTCAGTGAGAGGAAGTGAAGTTCTTAGTGAATCCCTCTGTTAAAGAGGAAGGTGCTTTTCAGCACAGTGTCAT
>APFE030315736.1:0-15177 GCA_000404065.3 Pinus taeda | reverse complement strand
TCAGATTCAGAATCATTATCAGGTATGAATGTGGTATCCTCTGATGTTCCAGCTATTTTTCTTTGTGAAAGAGATGAAAGTGATAGTGAAACTACTGAACTTGCTCTTATGGGTGAACAAGAAATATATATAAAAGAGGCCGAATTCAAAAAGCTTTCAGACATAATTACAGATCAACAAGATCTTTTGAACAAAAGGGAATGTGAATTCGAAAAGGTAAAGGAGTTAGTCAAGGTCAAATATCAAAAGTTGCATGATGAAGTCACATCTCTAAAAAGGGAAGTCAATGAAAGGAACACAACAATCAAGAATCTCAGAGATAGATCCAGTGATTATGAAAGTCTTGAAGCTACAATCCTCTCACTAAAGGGAGATCTTGTAAAATCAAGAAAGGAGAATGAAGATCTACATCAAGCAATTGAAAAACAAGACAATGAAGTCATCAGCCTAAAATCCCAGCTGGAATGTGCCTTCCGAGTTCATCAAATGCAACAGAATGTAAGTGAAGAACAAGAAAAGGAGATATTCAATCTAAGGCAACAAGTGGAAGAAGGAAGAAAATCAGAAGAAACTTTGAAGAAGCAATGTCTTGAAAAGGATGAGCAACATCAAGTTGAGGTAAATATCTTGAAAGGTAAAATAGAAGAAAAGGATAAGCTTTTACGATTTCAAGATAGCTCTAAAGTCTTGGATGATATTCTTAGTAGTCAAAGGTCTCCGGCTATAAAGACTGGTCTTGGTTTTCATGAATCAGTTGAAGGTGAATCTAGTTCACAAGGTGAAGCAAGGAACTCTAAAGAGAAATCTAAAGTGATCAAAGAAGAAAAGAAAGATCCATCTTGTCATCAACCAAGGAAAGAAATTCCTCAAAGAAAATCCTTTACTCCTATGAATAATGTTGAATGTTATGTTTGTCATAATCTTGGACATGTTGCAGCTAGATGTAGAAGAAGAAGGGTTCAAGATCATTATGCAGAAAGGTCATCTCAATCAAGGTACTTTTATGGATATTGCTTTGCTTGCAATATGTTTGGTCACAAAGCTACTGATTGTTACAGGAGGAATATTAAAAATATAAGATGTTATGCATGTAACAAGCTTGGACATATAGCTAAGGAATGCAGGAACAAAGTAAGAGCACCATATCAAAAGGAGAAAATGACATCATCACGCTTGAATATATGGAGGAAGAAGGAAGTACAGTCAGAGAAAGGTAACACAGCACATCATACAGACATACCAGAATCAGAGGGAGCTGAAGGCACAAAACTTCAGTGTCCCAAATCTCATATGCAAACTCCTTAAAGGGAAGTTGCATATATACGCGAGTTGGATACTGCACAATCGCGTATATGAGTATTTGAAGGAAGGCAGTAGGCAAAGTGGAGTTGGAAATGAATCTGGTAGAACTGGGCATCTGACTTTCTGTGGCATACTGGTGGACTGTCAATTCAGCCCTAATCTGAGGTACGTAGGTGTTTTACGGTGCCTCTGCGTGGGTATGCAGAGAAGAAGAAGTCGAGCTGCGTAGGTACGCAGAGCAGACGAAGGGTGACTGCGTGGGTACGCATAGCAGAAACAGGAGACTGCGTGGGTATGCAGAGCATCATTGGGTTCAGTGCGTACGTACTGTAGTAGTACGCGGCGCGATAGTGTCTTTGGGTGCGTTCCTACTGTGGGAGTACGCGGCGCGATAGTGTATTTGGGTGCGTACTGTGCGCAACGCAGTAGAAGACTGTCTGTGTATGTACGCAGTGTAGCAGAAGGATATCTGCGGGTGTACGCGGGAGAGCAGAAGGTGAAGTGCGTGGCTACGCGGGATAGATAAAGAAAAACTGCGTACCTGTCTTAAGGCATTTATTGGCTGACTCTTCTTATTGATCTGATCTGACAGATGGCACAGGTTCAGGGGGAGCACATGTTCTTAATGCATTGTTGGCATTATGGTCCTTGGTGATGATGCTTATTGCTGTGATATGGTTATGAGTTGTTCAGATGATTATTGGGGTTACCTAGTTGATACTTAGATCAGCTTTGTGGTGCTTTCATGGTGATCTTCGTAAGGATAAGAAGAAGTACATTCCTTGAATTCTCTTGATGATGAGTCTCTCACATGTTGTTATCACCATATGCATAAAGATCATATATTGCAGGACTGTTCTTGGCACATATATGGATGAAGACTGTTGGATGGATACATGGATGATTATTCAAAGATGCATTACCTATATGATGATAGGTTGTTTCGTGCATATATTGATTGATGCAGATCTTCCCTATTGATGATATTTGGTCCATGCATGGCGATGGAATTTCTCATATGATAGAATGATTCTATATTCTATACAAAAGGATGAGTTGATGAGGACATACATTGATGATTCATGCAAGCTGTTGGTCTAGTTGCTGTTGACAGATACTATGAAGCAGATCATACAGTGTCGTTGCTGGTATTTATCTTAAGTGATTGGTCTTTTCTCATAATGTAATGGTGTGTCTCTACTGTAGTCATCTCTTCAGGTCATGTAACGACCTATGTTGGTTTCCCCACTATGCCTGGGATGAATGATATTATCATATGTAAACTTTTGGTGTATCACCATTATGATGGGTGATGGATGTATTGAGTCTTTTGGTGATAGGAAGGTCATTTATGATATATAGAGTCATGTTATTCTTGTAGAACATTTTTTGCAGACCTTTCTTATTGTCAGGGGGAGCTTGAGCAGCACTATATAGCAGAGCAGACATCTCAGCTTGTCTCAGAAAGAGCTTATCGGATTGGAGCACCATGGCATATACAAAGGGGGAGTTCATTCAGAGACTTCAGCAGATCTGGTTTATAGTCACGGAGAGCATGTTCTTAGGGGGAGCATAACCCTTTGCCCTTGATGTCAAAGGGGGACAATGATTCAGTATTGTTGCCATCAAGTCCAAAGGGGGAGATTGTTGGCATTATGATGCATGTGTTGTACTTGATGGCAACCCTCTCATAGAAGATCATCTCACTTGTATACATTCAGAAGATATATCAGATGTGATAGAGTGCATGGGTTATCGGACAGCAAAAAGGGATCAGATGACAGTTCACAAGTAAGCTTTGCCATCAAGTCCAAAGGGGGAGATTGTTGGCATTATGGCTAAAGTGTTGTCCTTGATGGCAACCTATTCAGGTGATGGATCACTATACAACAGGACAGTAGCAGAGCTTGTGTACAACAGGACAGTAGCAGAGATTGATGATCAGCTATCAAATATTGGAGAAAATAAGAGGTACGCAGGTACACCTTACATAAAGTGCGTACACGCAGTCCAGTGTTACATAAAGTGCGTACATACCCGCAATTATCCAGTTCATGGGGTGCGTACCCCCAGTGCACACATTCCAAGGCAGTTAAGCGCCCACCCGTGGGGTTTCTCAGTGGTATTTAGCCAACAGTATTGGGTTATCATGTTTTTGGCCCGCGGTATTGTTTATTTTATTATTATTATTGAGCCCCATGATCCTTGATTTAAGGAAGAGCTTGCCTATATAAAGCAAAGGAGATCATTTTGGCTTAAGCATGTTTTTGGTTGAATATCTTATGAGGGTAAGATCTAGTCTAGATCTAAATAAGGCGAATCTACTGATGGACTAAGATCTCTTCGGCGCATGTTTAGATCTGTAGATCTGACTGTCTGGGTTCTTTCTGAAGTCTTGAAATCATCTATGCCCAAAGGTACACAGGTACAGTGAGCGAAAAGTGCGTACATACGCAGGAGCGAAGAGTTTCAGGTGCGCCGGTACGCAAGTACAGAAGGGTTTCAGGTGCGGATGACCGCAGGCAGTTCAGTGGACTCAGAGCGGGGTACGCAGGCTAGCAGTTGAGCAGAGTGCGTAGGTACGCAGGCTAGCAGTTGATCAGGGTGCGTACTTGTATGCAGGCTAGCAGTTGAGCAGGGTGAGTATGTAAGCAGGCAAGCAGTTGAGCAGGGTGAGTACGTAAGCAGGCGAGCAGTTGAGCAGGGTGCTTACTTCTCTTAAAATCTTTGTTTATCATTGTTGTGTTCTGGGTGTTGAAGTGATGTCTAGTTTATGGTATTATGATCTTATGACAGCCGTATGAGAAGGGATTGAGTATATCTTTATGTGATCGGATGAACTAGATCTGATTGATGACTCTCATTGTATATGTATTGATCTAGTGATTGAGTGATTCAGAAAGTTGTTTGATTATGAGCTTCAATGTGGTTATTGGGTCCAGTATGAAAATTGGATGAAATGTGGCCCTTTCAGATTATGTGTTGTGCTTCAGTGTATCCAGTGTGAAAATTGATGAAACGTGGTACCTGGAGGGGAGAAGATTGTAGGTCAGCACCTACGTACTAGTATCTAAGCTAGTACAAGAGCTAAAGGAAATCTTTGGAGCATTGTAGCAGGTAGTAGCTTGCGTACTAGTAAATGGATCGGCTAGTACAAGAGCTAAAGGAAATCTTTGGAGCATTGTAGCAGGTAGTAGCCTGCGTACTAGTAAATGGATCGGCTAGTACAAGAGCAAAGGGGGTTGTAGCTCCCGTACTGGTATAAGGCTGCACCAGTACAAAATATTGTAAAAGGATTTTCTTATTAAGAAGAAGATTGAGATGACTTGCAGCAGGTGGTTTTCTCCCGCATTGGGTTTCCACCTTATATCATGGTGTTCATGTGTGTGCCTTATGTGTGATGATCTATTCTATGTTACTGCATCTGTTAACTGATAATATGGTTGATAATGTTCTAATGCACTCATTGAAGATCAATTAACTTAATCATAAGAAGTTGTGGAAGTAGCATATATGAATCTGGTTATGGAAATGAAAAAGTTTTATTAATGTGATAATACTGATTCACCTCCCCCTCTCAGTATTATTTCCAACAGCACTTTCAAGCAGCATCCTTGTCATAGTTACTTGATTGGTCGATCTAGCATTTCAGCATTACTTGATCTATCAATTTTGCTGCAAAATAAGTTAGATTTGTACATAAATAAGCTGCCTGAGGCAACATTTCAGTTTTCGGTATTTGTTTATGTACAAGTTGCAGTATGCATATGTTTTTGGATTGGTATGAGTTTTTTTGGGTTTGCAGTTGTTTAGCCATATTTCCCAATGGATGAGGCACTTAGTCTATGGTGTTCTTAACACCTCCAAGGAGCTGCCATCCGCAATAAGGCCGATGTTAGTTCCAGCCTTCGCAGCCTATCACCATGGATCAACATGAGCTCTTACTGGCTTTGGCTTGGTTAGATGTTTTGCACATGATATTCAACACAAAACATGTCAAAAGTGTCCATCAAAAGAAGATTGGAAAAATATTTCCAACGGTATGTCACACTCCCATAACCGGCTCCCAGATTGGAAGATATGATCGAAATGAATGATTGATTCTTGGTTATGCATGTTTTGAGGTAATTTGCTGCACAAAGGGATAAGTTTACAACAAAATTAGTTTGGACAGGAATTTTACAAAAGTGGAAGAGGTTTTTGTCCATCACATACCAAATAACAAAAAACTCCTTCATTTTATGCACAGGTATTATTATGTGGGAGACATGCAATGATGTTTGAAGCCTACATTCAAACAAAGCAAAATTTTCATATTTTTTACTGTTTTAGTCATTTTAGTGTGGTGCCATTTTACAATAGATGGAAAGTAATTTTGAAAACCGCAAGGAGGTCTTTGTTAAAAATAAGCCATATAAAAAAAAACCTCTTTTATTTTATTCACAGGTGTCGTGCATTTGGATAAGTGACTAGATCTTTACAACTCATTTTCACAGATTTAAATATTTAATGATTTTTTGTTTTAGAGATGATTTTGTGGCACATATTTTGAGCCACTGGAAATGAATTTCCAAAATTTGAGAGAGATTTTTCTCCAAAATGAACTTATCTACAACAACCTATTTCAATTTTGTAACAGGTGCTATGGTTTAGGAGATACGAGTTCATCGTCAACACCTATTTTTAAAAATTCGGTCCAAGTTTAATGTAACTGATTCTATTTTGAAGAAGATGGTTGAGCTCAATTCCCTTAGTATAGGGATGAGCTAAATGTATAAATTTTATGAATTTCATAGTGTATAGGTTGGAATTTGGTAGCAAAGAGGTTGTCTTGGCTTTGTGTAAAATTTTTCCTGAATATTATTTTAATAAAGCAGTCTTTCGCCCTTTGGATCTGGGATTCATCACGGTGCTGATGTTTAGTATGTTTTTCCTGTAATTCATTTACACATTATTTTTTTTGCCTTGTTACAACATTACCTAAGTTATATGTTAGGAATTCATCCATAATGATGCTCCTTTCATGATGATTTTGCTGTTAGTTGTAATGGTTGCCTTAGCAGAATTCATCCTTGGCTAGATGCTCTGTTGAGCAACCTCGTGATTCTCTTTCATCTAAAGTTGTTGTTGCAGATTCATCCTTTGTATGATTCCTATATGATAGTGGGCTCTGCCCCTCATAATTCTCACATTTACAATCTTCACTTGGCTGAACATGGCACTTAATTTTCCCCAAGTTTGCCGGCATAAACTAACATCAATTCCATAGTCCAATCACCCTTTCTCTTACTGTTTTCGACCCAAAACAAATCCAATCAAATCCTCTAAGATAATATAAATAGCCTAAAATATATATTAAATTCCTTCATCTCAAGCCCTAATTGCTAATATCCTAATTGAGATTGACAAGGAGAGAGCCCTCTCCCGACCTAGTTGGGATAGCTACCAGGTTAAGTGTGGTTCGATGTTACCCTAGACCTGCCTTCCTTCAGCTTGAGGTAGATCAAGGCACTAATAAGAGACA
Source organism: Pinus taeda (assembly GCA_000404065.3). Taxonomy (NCBI): domain Eukaryota; kingdom Viridiplantae; phylum Streptophyta; class Pinopsida; order Pinales; family Pinaceae; genus Pinus; species Pinus taeda. Next base: position 8,351 of record APFE030315736.1, on the reverse strand, counting down.
CCTAACATGACTCTAGTTAGACCCCCAACTCGAATTAATTGAGCTAACTAAGTCAAAATAAATTAGTTAACTATTACAAGTTGTCATGAGATGTGGAATTACAATTTTATTCCCAATTTAGGACAAATTAAATTAGGATATTTCTTAATGCTATTTTTAACATTTTTTGTTTCTATTTTCAACAATTGGAGCCATCTTAGAAGACTCTGTAACCTGTATTGAAGGATAAAATTTAAACGAACTAGTATATAGTTCTTCTTCCCTACCTTATTCATGCTCATACTATGAGAGGGGTAAAAATATGTTTGGTGGTGCTTCCAAGCCCGAGGTGAAATTTTTAAAATTGTGTTAACCTATCAACTCAATTCTGTAAATATCAAATATGGGATGATATGCCAGCTCTTAGGGGTCTACATCTCAAGAATTGGTATACCATAACCTTGGTATTATCTAGCCATATTTGAATGTATGATGAAGGAGGTAACATTATTCGGATGTGTTGTGGTACCCTAGCCAATTTTGAAAAATTTTAGGGGGCTTAGTGACTTAGGTTTGCTTGATCAACTATGAGAGAAAAATTTGAAATTGTTCATTAAAGGAATTGATTTCTTGGTAAATTATGTTTCCCCAACTGGTCATATTTCGTTCATTTCTAACAAAATCAACAAGGAGGGAAACCAAATGACCTTACCAAAATTATGGCATTCATAAGAATTATTTTGGACCATGTTAGTGATGTGCTCTACCCAGTTATAAGCTTTACTCAACCTAGCTATCTCTCTAGTTGCTTCCAACATAGAGAGCCTCACATCGGAGGGCCTCCCAGCAAGGATGAGATGTTGGGTGCAGGATCCACCAAGGCAAGTTTTGGGGATTAAAGCCCAAGTTTTGACTAAGTCTGATGTAAAGAGTCTGCGATTTGTGGGCACGGAGTGTGAATTTGTAATTGAGTCATAGGGTTGTCCGCCCTTACTTTTGTAATGTAATGTCGGCTTGAGAGTTCTACCCATGGTCTATGGACCATGGGATAGTATAAATAGATGGAGGCTCTAAGTGTAAAGAAATCTAATCTAGGAAAGGAAGAATCTAAGAGAAGATGAAGCATTGAGTAAGTGGAAGTGTAAAGTTGAGTCTTTGGGTAGTAGAGTAGGAGAAGGCTTTGCAGTTGAGAGCGCAGAGGCCTAGTAGTCTGCATCTGAGTGAGAAGATCCTTGTAGCTGAGTGCGCAGGGTGAGTCAAGTCTGTAACCTTTGGAGAAGTAATAAAGAGTAGTTTACATCAATTCTGTGTACCTTTTATTGTTTTATGCATTGAAGTATATTGGGTATGAATTGTAAGTTTACTGTTTATTTGTTGCACAAACTTATATGAATGTGTTGAATAAGCAAATACAAGATAAGCATCTGTTTATGTGAAGTTAACTAACAATTATAAGAAAATAAGTAAGACCGGCAATGTAACTTAGGAAGAGAGCACAGATCGCTGCCTTAGTAGCGCGAAAGCACCTCAACCCCTTATTAAGGCTGCGAGAAGGTGAGTATAATAGAGCATGAAGCCCTCGCAGGTCAGGATAGTGCGTGAAGTGAACTGCGGGAGGGTATTCACAGTTGGACTAAATCGACCCCTCGACATCTCAAGGGTGCGGAAACTTGGTTCCAGCATCCCCCCATACTGCTTCAGGTGAGACCTTAGTATGCGCTTCGCGGGCTGTCACCAAAATAGCCAGTAGTACAGGGATTTGTTTGGCTAAATAAGTCTGAACTTGGGCCAAGCCCCCTCAAGCCAACAAATGGTTATGTTTTCAGGACCAGAATCTGCATAGAGATGTCTGATGTAGTATAATTGGAATCCAACTAAGAAGGAAATAGAAGGTTGTTTGGATAGGAGGATTCATGAGTTCGTGGTGCAAGAGAACAAGAATCCGTGATTGAAAAAAGAAGAGTGATTAGACTGCTACCTGTACACAGAGATCCATGAAATTTTCTTCGTATGTTTCCCTACTAAGCTGTACGAGTGGATTGCAAAGCTAGCAGATAACCAAGGAAAGTGTAACCTTGACAATCCTATTTTTTCGACCCTGGAGTTGGTGTGCAGATTGGAAGCATTAGAGGATAAGATGGTGCATGCTGTTGATCATTGGCTTTATTGGAATATAGGAGGATTCATTACTGAGTTCACAATAGACACTTCAATTAGCTACAACGAGGTAGAGCAATGATTTCTCAAAGGACCGCGAGGTAAGTACATAAAGTCTTTGAGTACTTGGATTAAAATGTTATTTTTTGAAAGGAGGGTTAGGCAATTACCTTGATGTCTAGAGTTACGTGAAGTGGAAAAACCTATAGAAATGAAGGAAGTAAGGGACCAGAGAATAGCCCTTTGATTTCACCTCCGTGAGGGGACAAGGAAGAGCTTGCGAAGGTCTCACTGTGAAGTGTGATCAATTTGATAAGGCAGAGGATTCTGCGCATACCACCTCCACCCATACCACCACTAGCTTCTCTACCTTCACCTCCATCTTCACTTGTACCACTTCCGACACCACCACGAGTCAACATGGCAAGCGCGATCAAGTTTCCTGTGTTCAAGGGAGTAGGAAATGAAGATCTGGACAAGTTTTGGTTTGTGACAAGAGCTGTATAGGAAGCACAGGGAGTTACAAATGATAATATAAAGAAAGTGACATTGGTTAGTGCTTTGTAGGATTGCACACTTACTTGGTATATTAAGCATTCTAATGACAATCCGAATGCGGGGATCACGGATATCCAAATTGCGCTGAACAAAGAATTTAGCAGGCGGAAGTCAGAGGCGCAATCGATCATTAGATTCAAAGAGATCACAATGCTATGAGGTGAAACTCCTTGGGAGTTGGATTAGAGACTGAAGTGTATGATTCACAAAACTAATATGACTTTGACAGATGGACAACACCGCAAATGGTTTGTAGCATCACTAATGCTACATTTGAGGAACACGTTGTCGCAATAGAGGTTAACAACTCAGGAAAAGGCCTTGGAGATCATGATGAGGCTACATGAAACCATGATATATGATCCTAACTTGGGAGTTGAGAAACTCCATGCGCAGTTGAAAAACTTATGCCTTGAGATGTAGAGTCTGAAACAAGACAGGACAACTCACCTGGAAGTGTGAGAAGAGGTATGGTGCATTAAATGTAAGGGTCAGGGTCATGGAAAGGACAACTGCTTGGTGTTTGTGAATTACCTCACGGGAGGAGGACCAATGCCATTAAGACTGGAGGCACAAGTAGGACCTAGCACGATGCCTACTTGTGGTGTGCAATTTGTCAAATAGTTGGAAAACATGCTACGGACAACTGCCATTTGTTACAGAAGTACACAAAGAATTCACAATAGTTGCTCTGTAATTTTTGTAGAATGGTTAGACACGATGAGCGCACTTGTAGAAGCTACAAGCTGATGATGGATAGAACTCCCACCTATAGGGTTCAGGCCAAAATGCATCCCCTTGACCAAAACACATGAGTGGTGGGAACCGACTTTCAGGGGGGTAGGCGAGGCCGAGGTGGAGGTGGACCTGGAAGAGGTCATGGATAGCTGATATGTTATAATTACAGAGGGCCATGACATTATGCCCATGATTGTATGAATCCAACATGTCCACCATGTCTGTATTGTACCTTGTTTCATCATGAGACTGAGGATTGTCCTACACTGATAGCTAGGATACACGACAAGGGAGTGCTACCACCTCCCCTGACTCAGAACCTGTAGTTGATGAGGTTTGAGTCGTATGAGGAAGATCCAAATGTGAACATTGTGCTCCGAAGTGGAATTATGATGGGAGATGATAAAGGCAAACAACCCAAAATATGGTACTTGGGTTTGCAAGGCTCCAATGAAAGAAGCAGAGTTTGATTTGGAGCATGCTACGGAAACCTTCATGGAGGCTGAGAAGAGCTTCACTAATGCCTCCACTTCAGGAAGCAAAGATAGATTGGAGCCGGAAATGGACCCATCTATGCTTACAATGTTCCTAGAAACATGCATGAAGCTATTGCATGACACTAAGGTTGTAAAAGGATTGCAGGAACTCATTAATAGATGTTGTGGGATAGCACTGGGGGAACTACATGTAGTCCAGAAGATTGAAAAGAATACAACGAGGACAGGAAGAGAAATGAGGTTAACTACACAAATTGGAGAATATGAGATGGACCAACTAATTCTGGACCTAGGATTGGATGCGAACATTCTTTGGAAGTAGACATGGGAGTGCATGGGAAGGCTTATGCTGCAATGGTCTCCTATCCAGCTATGAATGGCTAACCAACAAAAGATAATACCTATGGGGAGATTGTAGGGAATCACGGTGGCTATTGAAGGAGCGAGTGCACTAGCAGACTTTGAATTGATAGAGATTGTTGATGACAACAATCCCTATCCCATGCTCTTAGGAATTGATTAGGCCGATTACATGAATGGGGTGATTAATCTGAAGAAGCACAAAATTATTTTTGAGAAGAAGTCTCTGTGCGTAATGATACCCTTGGACCCTGCTGAGGGATCATGCTATATAGAGCTGGTGCATGACTATGAAAGTGATAATGACTTGGATTGCATCTACAAAATAACCGTGCAAGAGAAAGACTGGGTAAATGCCACCGTGGATGAACGAATCTCATGGGAGTGTGAAAGCTCCTGTACTTTGGATTTGGATGAGGAGATAGATCTATGGAAAAACCAGTTACACGAGGTAACCATGCTGAACTGTAACATGATGACAAGATCACTACGATGTGTATTAATATAAATGAGAGATTTTCCTACTTATGATGGATTAGGTGAGGTAGATGCTTTCTTTGATAGATTTGAAAGGGAGGTTCCGGAAAAACAATGTTTTGAAGCCTTGAATTGGGTACTGCACGCTACACCCACGAGGTGGTGGGGTACACACAAAGGAAGCTTTGAGGACTAGTGCGAATGCAGAAGAATGATGTACATGCATTTTGGGAAGCCTAAGATGTGACTAAAAAATAAATACAATGGATGGGATGGTCCACGCGCGCATCTGTCCAGGTAGGTACAGGCATATGGTAAACAACCTGCGCATATGCACATGAACTTCGTATTGGGGAATATGGTCAATAAGCATGTGTTGGGGGGGAAATTGCATGAATGGTCCCTCAACATGGAATGACAGAGTGTGGAAAGAATGAGTGTATAGAAGGTTACCCACGTAGAAGCATTTAACAAAGTGTGCGAAGCACTGAACAGGGTATATAATGCGCAGCGAAGTGATTGGGACCTGTGCATACTGGCAATTTTGTGGGCTTATAGGACAACGTGCAAGAAACTGATAGGATAAATGCCTTCTAGGTTGGCCTATGGAGCAAATGCTGTAATATTGATGGAGTATATTATGCCTGGTCCACGCACAGCAGCGCCCATGGATATGATGGTTTATGGAGCCTTGGAAGAAGGGATCGCGTATCTGGACAAAAAATAATGCTTGGGGCATGATGAAGAGATCCAACAGGGTGATCTTAGGCTCCAAGAACTCATGAAGGAAAGAGTTCGGTTAAGGGCGAAAAGCACCATGATGGAAGAAGAAGTCAAGAATCTTGAGGAAGGAATAAAGAAGGATTTTCTTGATAAGAAAACTATGGTGATAAAACAGGATACACACGATTACGTTGACAAATTTGGGGACTACCACCGAGAGTTGATCAGCTTGATGCCTTGGATTGGACCGTATATTACTAGAGGAATCACTGATGGTGGCGTAATGCAGATGGTGAAGTGTGCGATGCAGACAGTAAAGTTAAAAGGTAGACTTTTCCGAGAAAAAGTGATTGAAGGTCGATTGAAGTCGTATATAGGTGGCCCGGCCACCTGACTAGCCATGGGAAGCATAGTCTTAGCGCTCTAGGAAGCTGAAAGAAGGCACGAGACTATAAACAAGTGCAGGGTAGCAGTTCAGATACAACAATCTCTGAGCAGTGCATACATGAGATACAATTGGCAATTGCTCAGTGCGCTGCCAAGCTTGCAGCACTTCGAATAGAGTTGGGAGGTCTCCGCGTGAATATCTCTGCACTGACCAAGTGACTCGAGGGCGAGTCACGATGTTTGTGTTGGGGGCCTGTTGGGCACGGGATCCCCCAAGGCATGTTTTGGGCCTTAAATCCCAAGTTTGGACTAAGTCCGATGTAAAGACTCTGTGATTTGTGGGCGTGGAGCGCGAAGTTGTAATTGAGTCATAGGGTTGTCCACCCTTACTTTTGTAATGTAATGTCAGCTTGAGAGTTCTACCCATGGTTCGCGGACCATGGGATTGTATAAATAGAGCGAGGCTCTAAGTGTAAAGAAATCTAATCTAAGAAGGGAATGATATAAGAAAATATGAAGCAATGAGTCTAAGTGGAAGTGTAAAGTCGAGTCCTTGGGTCGTAGAGTAGGAGAAGGCTCTACGGGTGAGTGCGAAGAGGCCTAGTATTCTGTAGCTGAGTGCGTGGACCCCTGAAACTGAGTGCGCAGGGTGAGTCGAGTCTGTAACCTTTGGAGAAGTAATAAAGAGAAGTTTACATCAATTCTCTGTATCTTTTACTGGTTTATGCAATGAATTATATTGGGTATGAATTGCAATTTCACTATTTATTTGATGCGTGAACTCATATGAATGTGTTGAATAAGCGAATATAAGATAAGCATCTGTTTATGCAAAGTTAACTAACAGTTATAAGAAGATAAGCAAGACCCACATTGTAACTTAGGAAAAGAGCGCAGATCACTACCTTAGCAGTGTGGAAGCACCTCAGCCCCTGGTTAGGGCTATGCGAAGGCGAGTATAATAGAGCACAAAGGCCTCACAGGTCAGGATAGTGCGCGAAGTGACCTGTGCAAGGGTATTCATAGTTGGACTAAATCAACCCCTTAGACATCTCAATGGTGCAAAAACTTGGTTCCATCATCCCCCCATACTGCTTCGGGTGAGACCTCAGTCCGCACTCCACGAGCTATTGTTGGAAGGGCCAGTAGTACAGGGATTTGTTTGGCTAAATAACTCCAAACCTGAGTCAAGCCCCTCAAGCCAACATGAGACATAGTACACAAATAATACATGCCCATTTGGTCACTAGATTTTGAACTTGATTAATTATTAATATTTTATAATTCTTAGCTGTATTTCCTCTAGTAAATTCATGAAGCCAAGAATTGACAACACCAGTGGGTTTTAGGATTTTCTCTCCTTTATGAGGGAGAGTCGTGATACTATATGCATCAAATATAGAATTAGAACTAGTTTTTCCAGCCAGAGGAATCCATTTATTACAAATTTTACCCCAAATTTGAAAATCTTTGTTATGCTTCTCCCAAGAAGGCTCAAATATCTTTTCTTGTTTTATGTTATGGAGTCGTATCTCCAATTCCGTTGCATATTTCTAGTTGAAGCTTACATTGGTTCTTGGCTCCACTGTAACTTATTCATCCTCAAATAGAACCTGTGTCTTAGCCATTCTGAAATATTTTTGAAATTCTTCAATTCTTAGACAGTAAAGCAATTCAGAGTAGTCTCAAATAACAAGACTTGGCAAGTATGAGATTTTTGTAAGATATAAATATGTATTTGGGGAAACTTCCATAACAGTAATTGACAAGTCTGGCAATTTTGTCAAGTTAATAGGAATATAATTAAATGTATCATAATATCTATCCAATGTTGCCTTCCTCAAACATCTTTTCACATGCTGATTTAATTTTTTCATACAATTTGGTTTATGCAAACCATGTAGTTGCCTTGCTTCTGAAAATTCGATGGTTGATTTCGCTATAAATTGAATTGGTGGATGACATGGTCCTAACTTCGAGTGACCCTGGGAAGGATTGTTTTGCATGCACTAATTGGACCTATCCACTTGATTGATATGCTTCCATGTTTTCTATTATTATTTCCCATGACGCAATCATATGTGTTTTCTCTCTCCTCTTTAATTATCCTATTCGATTCAAGTCCGTTTATATTGTTTATCATTTCTTTGGAAAAATTAGTTGATAATGCATCAATTACTGTGAATTTGTTAAGCCCACAGAGATTGACGCATGTTCTTAATTTGGTAGGGTCGCGATTTTTCAGTTGCATGACCATTGGACTTTCCCATTTTGAGTTTTCAATAGGGCAGATCATACTAGCTTCTAAACCGCCCCATCTCTTTCTATACATTGGGCTTGTAGTCTAGCAGATAGTGCGCTTTGGTTACTAGTAGGAAGGAAAAAAGAACTCACATTAACATATGCAACATAAGAATAAAGGAAAAGACACAATGTAGTAGAGAACCAGCAAAGAAGTATATTATATTATGATCT
>APFE030315724.1:71149-85904 GCA_000404065.3 Pinus taeda | reverse complement strand
ACAGTTGGTCTTCATCATCTTTCAGGGTCTACCCCCCTTAGCCGCGGGAGACAGGCTTAAACGGAGGGATCGGGGATCAGAGTGACAGCCCCCGGTCTGAGCGTTGTCGTGCCGATCTGTGCGACAACATGTCCCTAAAATAATCTTTAAAATAATTAAAGAAAGCCCAAAGAGAGAGGAGAGAGGCCTGTTGTGATGTCCCCATTTTTAGTTTCCCTTAGGATGCGGCTAGGATGAATTTCCAGGGTTGGTGACAGCTTGGTTATGGGAGCATGATTTCTTTATCAGTGGGTTTGAAGGGTTTTGGAGGAGTTTTACGGGGATTGCTCTCAGGATTTCATCATTAGGGCCAGTTCCACATAGTTTATTCTTGGTTTAATTGCATTCCAACAATTCTTGTAAAACGAGATTATTAATGTGCATATCTTAATTAAATACGCTTAAGGTTTCATTTTGGGAAAAATATTTGATGAAACACCTTTGTGTAATAGCTCGTTGGAACTAGAAAGAATTGATCTATAAGATGGATGGTGAAAAGCAACTTTCAGTGGCCTGAGAGACTGCGGAGTGATATTTACCATTTTTCCTAAACTAGAACTGACTTTAATTAGTCACTTAATTAAATAAAAAGGGAAAATGATTAATTAAGAAAAAAGGCCAAGTGACTAAAATAAAATAAAATAGAAGTCACTTAAGGTAAGGATAAGAGGAGAAGCTTCTAGAGCAAGAAAATAAAATAATAAAATAAAGGCTTCTAGAAGGTGGTAGAGGGATCCATCCAGTGTTTTAAAAACCGATCGATTCAAATCAGAAACTGGTCAAACTGGCAGGTTCATTAGATGATAGGGCCAAACCAGCAGAAAAACTGGGTTCGACCCCCCACTTCGCCCAGAAACCACAAAAACCGGTGCTAACCAGCTAGTTTATGGTCAAAGGAGCCGATTTTGTCCTAAACTGGCCGGTTAGCTGCCGAGGCCGTGGAGGACCCACACAACACACTTTAGGAAGGTTCCAGGGTGTTTTGGAGGGAAAATAAGGGTTGTTTCCCTCCAAAAACACCCTCTCCAAGCCTTTAAAAGGAGCTCCCTCCCTCATTTGCCTCGCAGATCTCATTTGGAGTTTTTGTGAGTTTGATTGGGAGTTTGGAGAGTGTTGAGTTTTTGCTGGAGTAGTGGAACAACAGAGGGTTGAGCTAAGTAGTAGTCATCATGCCTCCAAAAGCCAAGGATATTGCATGGGCTCATTGTGATATGATTGATGGAAAAATGATCTGCAAATATTGCCAAAAATATATTGAAGGAGGGGGTATTAATAGGTTCAAGAAACACTTGGCTGGGATAGGAGGCCATGTAAAGCCATGTGGAGCGCCAAATGAAGTAATAGGGCATATTAGGGCAGAATATCTTCAGAAGTTTGAGACTCAAGTCACTGAACCAATAGAGAAATTTGTGACTCAAGTAGTTGCAGAGTTTGGGAGTTGAGACTCAACCAATTGAGTTTGATCCCGATGATAAGTTTCAAGTGATAATTTTGATCACTAATATCATATATGTAGATTTGTAGTAGGCCAATGGCCCCATAGTTTGTAGGCTTTGTTTTTGAACTCTAGAGGCCATTTAGAGCCTCATTAATTATATATTTTGTTGTTGATATTTATTGCACTTGGTGCCATTTTGATATATTCACCTTTACATGGTATATATATGAGCAAACTTTTCATATTTTGTGTCTATTAGTTTGGAATCATGGTTTTAAATCTTAAAAATAGTTTTTTTCATTAAAAAATAATTATTTCATGTGTTTTTTTTAAGCCAGTTCATGTGGATCTAACCAGTCCCGGTTTGAAATCCTGTTTATTAGGTGGACCAGTCTAGTCATTGGTTCCAATTTTTAAAACTATGGATCCATCAGATCTATATAAGGAGGAGAAGTGGATCATTTGGGACATCTTGGATTTGTGTATTTCCTTTGTGGTTGAGGTTTGGAGAACCGGGTTCTCAGCTTTAGTAGTCCCAGGACGAAACCCCTTGGGTGATTCGATGAGATCAAAACAAAACTCGTCTAATCCTTTGGTGAATTCATCTAGAATTCATAGGTGTGTTATTAGTGTGAAAATTTGGTAACCTTGAATCCCCTTCTACAACAACCTGATATTACTTCTCCTACTTGTTAATTTATGCAAGTTATTTACTGTGTTACATTGTAAATATCGAAGTAAATACGACTGCAACCTTCACTAGTTAAATTATATGCAGAAACAAGAACTGAGCAGGAAGAAATAACACACACAAGTGACACCGTTGTTTTTGGACAAATGTCCCTGGAAAAATCCAACGCGAGAAAACCGGTGCAACAACTGAGGGTTTGTATTATTATGCAGTTGTTTCTGAATACAATTCTTTAGATGCCCAAAATAGCAATCCTATATAGAGATCTAATTGGAATAAACATAATGAGATGGTCTCACTTTGTATTGAAAAATCCTGCACTGATCTACACTGGAGATGAGCCTATGCACTGTCTCTGAGTAGCACTGTGTCACACCTATGCAGTCACTGCTAATTTTAGGTATGTTCTATGCTTAGAGCAATTTATTTCAATTTTCACATTTAGCTCCGTATCTTTTCAGGCAATCACATCAGCATTAAAGTAAACCGCAGATAGAACATAAACATAAATCACAAAAGACAAGACAAGATGTGGCACTAGCCAAGGACAAACCCCAATGTGGGGAAACCCTTGATCAATTCTTCTTATATGTTCTTCAATAGTTCAACAGAGAGAGAGAGAGATAGTACGTTTACAACAAAAGTCAACACTTTGACTTATCTAAGAAGATGATACATGAGATCAGTTGAAGACATGCTGCTTCAACTAATTCTCCAAGGTGACTCCTTCACCTATCGTTGTGTTGCATTTTGTCATCATACTGCACCTCACAGTGCTGCACCATGTTGCACCCATCATCACTATGCTGCATCTCATCACGCTTCATTAATCATGATTGTACCCATCACTGTACTGCATTATGTGTCATTGTTGCACCATGTTGCCATCTTGACCTATGTGTTGGTTGCACCTCGCTTGCTTGTTGTCCCTTGCTTGCTTGTTGTCCTTAGCATGCTTGTTGTTGCATGCTAGTTGCCCCTTGCATGCTACCTGTAACATTGCATGCTTGGTGTATTTGCTGCTAAGTACCATACAACTGTCCCAATGTTAGTTAGTTGTCCCTTGCATGTTTCTCTCCTTTGGAGACAGATGCTTCGGCTGTTTCAGCAGTTCTCGGCAGTTATGGTAGTTTCGGTTGTTCCGGCAGTTGCGACAGTCCCAGTAGTCCCGACAGTTCCAGCTTTTCCTACAATTTCAGCTTTTCTGGTAGTTCCGGCATTTTCCGGGTTTTCCAACTTTTCTGGTAGTTTTGGCTTTTCCGCCAATTCTGGCTTTTCCGACTTTTTCGACTTTTCCAGCAGTTCCAGATTTTCTGGCAGTTCCAACTTTTCCAGCAGTTCTAGCTTTTTTGACAGTTATGGCTTTTTAGGCATTTACGACTTTTCAGGCATTTCCGGCTTTTTCAGTAGTTTCGGCTTTTTCGGCAGTTCCGGCAATTCCGGCTTTTCCGACACTTCCGACTTTTCCAGCAATTCCGGCTTTCTGCCCTCTGGATCAGGGCAACATTATTCCTTAAGATCTCTCCTCCTACTAAAACCCAAAGACAAGTAGAGAGAGGAAGAGATACCAAGTGTGTTGAAATGACTTGAAGGCCACCTCTATTTATACTAAAACGTTGAGCACATGTGGGGTTTTTTTGGTTGCTGGCCGACCTTGACAAATTGTCTTATAACGCAAATAAATTCATAACTCCATGAATACTTATCAGAATTGGATGATCTTTAGATCAATCCTACACCTCTTGATGAGAGGGATCCAAGAAAAATATCAGCTGCCATAAATAAGATGACCCACACGGAGTTTGGCCCTAGTTGCCAATTTTAACAGTCACTGCTGCAGGGACTGCGTTGCACCTCCTCTTGATCTTCTGCTAGCTGGAAACTTCAACCCTCTAGCCTCCCAGTCCCACACCCTGGCTCCAACACTAGATTTTGATTATTCCCCAGTAGAAATACAGACTCCCTCTAAAACTCTGCACTGCCTCTGCGTGGCACTACTCTGCCTCTTCAAACTACTCTCTGCCCTTTCTGCCTTGCACTCTTTGGATCAAAAAAACTTCCTCCAGAAAACTATCCCTGCCCCTCACTACAAGAATATCCTCGACGATCTCTCCAGCTGCTCTCTTGAGAAATCAATCTCTTGATCCCACTCAATGTGTCTTCTAAATGCCCATCAAAGTCCTTATAATATTCTCATTGAGTAATCAACGACCCAAATTAAATTCTAATCAATGGCTCAGATCATATTGACTCGATCTTTGTCTTCTTCTAGAAGATTCAGACCCAATTTTATTAATACCCTTTGATTATTTTAATTTCCTAAGTTTAGACTTAGGCATCCATTAAAAATAATTAATTATTTTAATAAAATTGTCTCAGGGTGGAATTTCCCAAAAGGATTTTGGGGTATTCTGGAATACATGTGTCCTAGTCTCCCTGCAAATTTTGAGCCTTAGAGCACATCCGATTCTACCAGAAATCAACAATCCCTCTTAGCGAGGAATGTGCTCTAGTAATGCAACGTGTTGAAGCATCACCCTGACTCTGTAACATCTCCCTCTGCGTTGTTGATGTCTGGCATCACTACCCACCAACTACTACACAAATGTTACATTTGTGTTGCTGCTAACTCTGCATGTTCCTGTCATCTGCATCTGCACTGCAACTTTGTTGCTGTTGCAACAGAAAAACATCCAAAATACTGAACCAAAGGTATTCAACATGATGCATCTGTTGCTGGAGTTCTGACTGCTACTAGTCTTTGTGTTGACCCTCTGAGGTCTCTGCATTGCTACTGACTTTCCACTACTGCCAACTTTGCTCGACGCTGCTTAGTCTCTGGCGCTCCTAGCCACTGCAACTGTCACTCTAGCATTCCTCTGCACCAACTAACACTAGTCCATCCAGCGATTTCTGATATGGGCTCTCATAGCAAGGTATTAATCCAAGAGGTGGATTCGCAAGGATCTTGCCCATCTATAGTTCTTTCGAACTACAGTACTAGATCACCCCACCTCTCCCCTGGAAATATCTGGGCAATCATGGAAAACTCCTCCTCATCGATCTTTGCAGTTGCAGCCCGCTGATCATGTTTCTCGTCCTTGTCCTTCTTCTTGAGAGGACATTGCGTAGCGTAGTGACCAAATCACCACACTGGAAACATGTGATCTTAGATACATCCTTCTTCCGCCTCCGCTGCTCCTACTGACCCTTTGATGCAAGGGCTGCATTCTCCTCCTCCTCCTTGGGCTTTGTTCCACTGCTCCTGCTGCCATTAAGTTTGCACTTGACTAAGTCTCACCTCATTTCTTCCCGCTAAAGAGTGGCCCACATCCCTTCCCAATCCGACAATTTCTCTCTACCCAGGATACTTTGGACAAATACTTGCCATTATTCTAAAACTAAATTTAGGACCAATCTCACCATCTCTGTAGGCTGAGGCGCTAATCCTACAACTGCCAATTGATCTCAGACTTTCGGAAGCTTCGATAGGAATGGATCAATGTGTTCCCCCTTCTCCATCCTCGTGGATATCATTTTCTCCTCCAAGTACATCTTCCGCTGCTCAAGAGATCCTTGATAAAACGTCGCCAAGGCATCCCACATATCTTTGGTAGCCCCTTTTCCAACAATGTGACATACAACGTGATCCCTCACTCCATCAAGGATCAACTACTTGGCCTTCGCCATCTTAGCCTTGTACTCCTTGAGCGGATCTGCATCGACAGGTACAACTACCACACTATCGACATAGGCTTTGAGATCATGCTCATCTAGAAGGCAGGAGATCCTAGCCTTCCAGATCACATAGTTGGATGCTCCATCCAATCGATCTTGATCTCTCAGCCCATTAGTTGCCATCTCTGCCAAAATACATTGAACTGCTCCCTCTCTCCTCTGCACAGCTGCTAGGCTAACCTACACACTCCCTACTGGAGTTAGTAGATCTTCTCCTTGCTACTGCTGCTCAGCAATTGAGAAATAGAATTTCTTGGCTCGGAATTCACTGAGGAAGAAATTCCCTCAAAAAGTGTCTTTTTCCTTCTTCTGTCGCTTTTCTAACCCAACAAATGCTGCAGAAAACTGTCTCCCACCTGAAGACTGCTTTGCGATGAATTTGTTGTTGCGCTTCTCCCTCTGCCACTGACAAAACATGAACTCGAAATCTTACCTCTCTGTCAACTCACTCCGAGAGAGATTTTCCTCGAGAATCTTGCCCTCTTAGCCTGGATTGCGCAATCCCTCTGGGTATTCGATCTGTTGCCTATGCAACACATTGATTTCCCTCCTCTTCAACGCTCGACTCTTTCGGTCTGCTCTCTTGCTTCACCCGCGCTCTGATACCATGTGAAAATTCGGTAACCACAAATCCCCTTCTACAACAAACTGATATTACTTCTCCTACTTGTTAATTCATGCAAGTTACTTAATGTGTTACACTGTAAATATCGAAGTAAATACGATTGCAACCTTCACTAATTAAATTATATGCGGAAACAAGAACTGAGCAAGAAGAAATAACACACACACAAGTGACACCGTTGTTTTTGGACAAATGTCCTCGGAAAAACCCAGTGCGGAAAACCAATGCAACAGTTGAGGGCATGTATTATTATGCAGTAGTTTCTAAATACAATTCTTCGGATGCCCAAACTGGCAATCTTACACAAAGATCTAGCTGGACAAAAGATAGTGAGATGATATCACCTTGTCACTGGAAAATCTAACACTAATCTGCACTGGAGATGAGCCTTTCCACTGTCTTCACGCAGCACTGCATCACACCTATGTAGTTACTGCGTAACTGCTGTTGGGACTGCATTGCACCTCCTCTTGATCTCCTGCTAGCTGGAAACTTCGGCCCTCTGGCCTCCCAGTCTCACACCCCAGCTCTGCCACTAGATCACCACTGTTCCCCAACATAAATACAAACTACTTTTGAAGCACTGCACTGCCACAGTGTAGCTCTATATTGCCTCTACGTGGCATTGCGCTGCTTCTCCGGACTACTCTCTTCCTTATCTGCCTTGCACTCTCTAGATCAGAAAAACTTACTCTGGAAAACTATCCCTTTCCCTCACTGCAAGAATCTCCTTGATGATCTCTCTCGCTACTTTGCACTACTCTCTTGAGAAATCGATCTCTTGATACCACTCGATGTGTCTTCCAAATGCCCATCGAATTCCTTCTTATAATCTTCACGTTGAGTAATCAACAACCCAGATTAAATTCTAATCAATGGCTCAGATCATATTGACTCGATCTCATGTCTTCTTCTAGAAGATTCACACCAAGTTTTATTAATACCCTTTAATTGTTTTGATTTCCTAAGTTTAGACTTAGGCATCCATTAAAAATAATTAATTATTTTAATAAAACTGCCTTTGAGTGGAATTTCCCAAAAGAATTTATGGGTATTCTAGAATACATGTGTCCTAGCCTCCCTGCAAATTTTGAGGCTTAGAGTACATCCGATGCTACCAGAAATCAACAATCAGTTCTAGTTTTAGTGGAGAAGCCGAATCTAGTTTGCAGTAGTTTGGAGAATTTTATCTCAACCAATTTTCAGCTATTTTGTACTGTGATTTCGGATTTCATAATAAAAAAATAAGGTTGATATTCGCTGCTTGTGTTCCTTGTCCATTTGAGTTGCAATTTATAGTTTGTCGTTAATTTCGTGGTTTGATTTATGTAACTTGATAAATAAATTATACAACATAATTTCCTAAAGTAAAATCCCGAATATTTAATGAAATATCAAATCGGGATATTATAGTGGTAATAGAGTTGTGCATCTTGCCAACTTGAGGGTATTTTTATTTGTAGATCAATTTTTAGTGAAATTCCTGTGTCAAAAGAAGGGTTCCTCTGCTGTCTTAAATTGCAGTGGGGAGGCCAAATTCCATTGCATCAGATAAAAGGCTAAGCATTTATTTCCTTGGGAGATAAATTCATAGTTGAAGATCGAACCTAACATCTTCAGACCACGGATATCTATTGGGTTCACAATTATTTGTGAAGCTGAGTTGTTGTTACCACTTGGGGGCCAATTCACTGCCAAACTAATTTTTGGAGTTGTGTTCAAGTTCTCAAAGTGAATTTGTATTGAAAAGTTCTCCCAATCAAATTCATAAGATCTTTGGTTTGCTCTTATTTGATCTCTATTTGCAAGTCTTGAAATGAAGTGTTTGACGAAAGGGGTTGTCTATTAATTGTTAGTCAAAAGGTGTCAAAGGGAATTTTATTCAATTATAGTGATGCATTTAGCTTGGGTATTGTTACCTACCACCAGTGGGTGATCCCTATAGGAGAATTTTTCTCTTGGATTTGTCTACAGTCGACAGCCAACAACCCCTTGCAGCCACTAAATAGCTCGATGTACCACCATTCTCCGCCACCTGAACCAACCATTATGTGCCCTCGCCCATCTGTTATGATCGTATGTTTGAAGGTGGGCTTTCCAACCTTGAAGGTATGGCTTTTCATTATGTAATTGGGTATTTTTTCTTGCTTTCTTTGGACATTTTTGGACACGGATTAGTGGGGGGAATTCAGCAGAAAGAATGGGCTTGGTCTATACTCTTGTTCCCTTGTCCCAACTTGCTGGTTAGTCTTGTATCCTATTCCCGTGGGATATCCTCTATTGGTTACTAGCTTTAGGAGTGGCACTACATTGGAAACCCCGACTTTGGTTGCATGTTCCCGCTTCCCAACACCATATACATCAGTCCCCTCTGCTCATTATAACACCTTTTCACACTTTTCCCATCTGGGTCCACATTTGTCCATTGGGTCCACAAGGATTTAGCCTCCCCCTCCCCTTGTCCATACTTTGAGTCGGGCTTGGAACAATGCCCTAGAGGTTGATGTAGCTAAAAATAATGTTAAAAGCATAATTTGGCCACTTACAATAGGAAATGTACGATAAAATGAAAAAGATGGTCAAGACAAAAATTTAGCGGGTGGGAAAAAGCCAAACATGAGCTCTCCCCCTTATCATTATGGCCATCACCTTGGTTCTTGGGCCCCCTATGTGAGCCCCCTGCATCATTAAGGAACCCATGATTGTTCTAACCCTTGGTGGGTGATGAATTGCCCAACTTTAACAGGGTAATCACTGCTATATCATATGCCTCATGCTCTCATCCTCTGGAGCCTCGAGCAGTTAAAAGAAAGAAAAATCAATAAAAGGAAAAAGACATCTGAAGAAGGGTGGAAAAACAAAGGTTGGGGTAACTCATGTACCATGATTTCTCCCTCCTACATTCATACACCCATGTGTGGGCTTCTCTCATTATAGCTACCCTTGTACCATGGCATGTGGCTTGGAGCCTTCCCTTCTACCCCACTCCATTCCACCATTATTTCACATGAGACCTGCCATTTGATGGATGTACCATGGATGTTGTTGACCATGTTGATTTGGGGCGGATGTGCTCTAGGCCTCAAATTTTGCAGGGAGGCTTGGGCGCATGTATTCCAAAGAACCCAGAAAGCATTTTGGGAAATTCCACCCAAAAGTGATTTTATTAAAATAATTAATATTTTTAATGGGGTTCATAAGTCTAAACTTAGGAAAATTAAAATTTTAATGGGTATTAATCTAATCAGGGTGAAACTTCTAGAAAATGACACAGATCAAACCAAAAGTATCTGAGCCTTTGATTACGATTTAATCTAGGCTGTTGGTTGTCCAACAGGAAGATATAAGAAGGGGCTTAAGGGTCATTTGGAAGACACACAAAGAGATTGAGGAAATCGATTTTCTGAAGTGAGAATTTCTCATTAGGAAAAATCGATTGAAGAGATCTCTTGCAATTGAGGGGCACAGATAGTAGCTTCCAGAGAGAGAGATTCTCAGTCGGAGATACATCATCAGAGAGAGGCAAAGAGTGATCCAGTAGCCTTGACGCAGGGCTAGAAGGGCCACGCAGAAGCAACGAAGAGGGAGAGAGAGAGTCGAAAATAAGAGCAGATAGTCAGTTTCAGTAACTAGAAGTCGAGGTGTGGGACTAGGAGGAAGAGAGCAGTGAATTTGGGCTACTAATCGATTGCCTAGTTGGGTGAGAGGGTTGACGCTAGGACAATGTAGAGGCAGTGCAGAGATAGCGCAGGGCTTGTCAGGGGCACCTCATCCAGCAATCAGATTAGTCGAGATTTTCTCTCATTGATTGTGTGAGGTAATCTCACAAATCTTCTGCTAGTATTTCTCTCTGTAACTAAATAACCCTGTGAGGTATTTAGTAATGTATTTAGAATTTGGTACTGCTTACTAATATAAAACCATCAGAGTTGTTGGACCGGTTTTCCCGCATTGGGTTTTCCTGGGGACTATTGTTCAAAAATAACGGTGTCCTATGTGTTTCTGTTTTCCTTGCTTAGTTTCTATGTTTCAGAATCATATTTAATTTGGTTTAGGCTGCTTCAGTAATTTGCTTCAATATTTCAAGAAGAAATATGAAATAAGTTTGTAACATAATTTACAATCTAGGTGAAGTAGATTCAGCTGGTTGCAGTAGGATTCTTGAGATTGTTAGATCTAGGAATTTTCACATGGTGTTAGAGGCGTTGATGTGAAACAGGGGAAGAGCAAATCTAGCAATGAAGCAAGGTCCAACTTGCTGCAACAAGCAACAGTTTGAATCCCCTGAGGGATTGTGCAGTTCTAGCTAGGAGGGCTATATTTTTGTGGGTGTCTCTCTCTGAGTGAGCCGACAAGGAGGTAAGACTACCAGATCAAGAATTTTTGAGGCAGAGGGAGCTATGTAGAGCCACGCGACGCTAGAGGGACGTAGTTTTCTGCAAGCTGAGTGCTTGGTAGAGAAGCTATCAAAAGGAGGAAGAAAATCGTATAGTGAGGAAATATTTCCTTACCAATTTCCTACTGAGAAAATCAGTGTTTATCATTTGCTGAGAAGCAAAGGAGAAACAACTTACTAGCTCCATCAGGGAGTGCGTAAGCCATCCTAGAAGCTACGCAATAGGGAGAGAGATGGAATTGTTCGACAATTTTCGGAGGATATGGCAACCAATGGCTTGAGGGATTAGGACAGGTTGGATTGAGCTTCCAACTATGTCATGTGGAAGGCTAGAATGTCTTTCCCTCTAGATGAGCATGCCCTCAAGACGTATGTTGATAGTGTGGTAGCTGTCCCTGCAAATGCAGATCCACTGAAAAAGTACAGA
Source organism: Pinus taeda (assembly GCA_000404065.3). Taxonomy (NCBI): domain Eukaryota; kingdom Viridiplantae; phylum Streptophyta; class Pinopsida; order Pinales; family Pinaceae; genus Pinus; species Pinus taeda. The sequence continues at coordinate 74,550 of APFE030315724.1, read as the reverse complement.
GCTGAGATTGCTAAGGCAAAAAGGATGATCCTAGATGGAGTCAAGGATCACGTGGTGTGCCATGTTGCTAGCAAAGGGACCGCTAAGGAGATGTGGGATGCCTTGGCTACATTGTATCAGGGATCTTCCGAGTAGCGAAAGATGTACTTAGAACAGAAGTTGAGGTCTGCGCAGATGCAAAAGGGAGAATGTGTGGATCCATTCCTCATGAAACTGAAGGAGACCCATGATGAGTTGTCAGCTGTGGGGCACAAACCTCAGGATTCAGAGTTAGTGAAACTAGCTCTAAATTATGTCTCAGATGAATGGAAAGTCTTTGTCCAGAGTAATGAGTCTCATCATTGACTAATTATATGGACCTTAATTGGCCTTGATTCACCTCCTAGCTTAGTCAAACCAACTATTCTCACAACTAATTGCATACTTTTGATTATATTTTGCTTATGAAATGAGTTAGAGTTGGATATTTTGCTTTGTGGTCTAATGTGCATGTAATGCAGGAATAAAGGATAAAAGTAAGGGAAATGTAGGGATAAAAGGTAAAAGCAAGGAACTATGGTCAAAGACCTTGGTAAAACCTCAAATGGGACAAGGGAGAGGAATTATAGGAGGTAAATCCTCCGCATTTACTGCCCATCCATTCGAATATCCCTCCATCAGCTGAAAGTACAAACAGCCAAATCTGAAGTACTAAAAGATAGCCAAGCAAGTGGAAGTACAAGAAACCTCCCTACTAGAAGGCAGCCGAGCTAGTGAAAGTGATAGGACAAGTTACCATTAAGATGGGAGCTGTACCTCCCTAATTTTGAGGGAAGTCGTTGAGACTTCAGATGTATAAATAGAGAGGCTTAGGACCTCAATTTTTTTGGGCAGTTAACCAATAGTCAGTCAGTCAGTTAGCTAGTATTCAAACCTTTTGTCCAGTTGCAGACTTGTAACAGTTCTAATGTAATACAGTTTTTTATTCATAATGGAGATGAGTTTTGATTTGAGCCAGCACTGAGTTAGCTCAGAGGGCTGAAGCTCTTGGGCTACGGCCCAACCCTAGCAGCCAAAGCTCCTCTTTCTTGTATTGTTAAGTAGTTTAGCTTCCTGCTTTTTGTCCATTTGTGTGATCAGATGCATTCCCATTATAGCAGCAGTATAGATTCATGCTTTCTGTTCATTTGTTTAAGCGGTTCATCCCCATTACAGCAGTAGCATAGATGCATGTTTGATTGCCCATTTGGTTAAGTAGATGCATGTTCATTCTAGTGGTTCAGCATATATTCATGCCTTTCCTGTTCATCTACTGAAGTGGCTTCCTGTTCCCTGTTCATTTGCTTGAACAGTTGCAATCCGTTACAGGAGGGTAGAATAGAGTAGTTGTGTTTCAGTTTGTTCCATTCATGTTTGCATTTAATCAGTAGGTTAGCAAGGAAAAGATCCACAAGGTTGCTCACAGGTGTCTCGGCCTCACCTCCTCCCTCGGGGACTATGGTGTGAGGAAGAAACCTTGCAGCGATCCCATAAACACAAGGTTTAGGTTTTCATGGAGTTTTGTCATTCAAACATAGTCACTCAGTTTGTCGTCACTCTGCCCTTTTCTGGTCATCAGCTCGATCTCTCTCTCGTCATTTGACCTCACTCACCGTCCCATGCAATTTTCCTTCAGCACGAAACGCCTGAGCAGGGGACTGTTGAATTCGCGTTCCAATGGTCTTTGCCTGTAAATCGTCTTTTGCAAGCCAAATCGTCCAATCACCGCTCAAATTCCTTTTCACGTTTGACTTTTCATTCTTTAAATCCCGGCCGTTGATCTACCTTGCCAGATCCGACGGTTGTCGTGCACCCGCTCACCAACCCGCTTGATCAACCTCCACCATAGATCTGCCTTGACAGATCTGACGGTCATCGCGCCATATCACGTGGATTTCCCTCCGACTGTTATCCGGCTGAGAGCACGCGATATGGGTAGTTTCCCCGTGCTACATGTCGGCCGGGGAAGCTAATCGTGCAAAATTATACAAAACCTTTTACGGTTTTGAGGGCGCGCGAGATACCACCTACCGCCCTCCAAACCCGCTTTTCATTTCAGCACGTTCACTTTTAGCAGCTCCAACCTCCATCGTCGATTTGCCTTGCCAGATCAGACGGTTGTCACTTGACCCAATACCATTTCCGCAAGTTTTCTTTTGACCGCGATCTCCGCCGTCCATCTGCCGACTACCTGTGCGATATAATCCTAGCTGTCCATCTGCAGATTGCCCGCGCGATATAATCCTAGCCGTCCATCCTGTTAGGCCACCATGTCCGCCCATTTGCCTACGTACCCTCCTACTGCCTAATCTCGACCATTCATCTACCCTTCACCCGCCTGATCTAACAGTCCTCATGCTCTTTTACTCCCCCACGTCCTCCTTTCGCCATTTAGGCCTCCGACCGCTCTCTTTCTTAGACACAGGCTTAGCCTAGTTTCATTTCTGACCCCCTTTGCCTAATTCTGGTGCTTTTTACTTCTACAACCTAGATAGCAGCAGTAGGTTAGTGTTAATTTCCAATGTTGTTCAGGTATAGCTGTTTTCATGATTAACCAGGTTATGGTGTGATTTAGGGTTGCATGTTGTTTTCTTATTTCTGCAGTAGATTAGCTCTCGGCTAGACCAGGTTTGCTCTCCTTTCATCAACATCAAGCTTCTTCTAACCCTATAGAAGTCTGGCTTGGAACCCCTGGGGTCTCTTGCCAGATGAGCAGTGACAACAGGCAGTGCCCTCACTCTTACTTGTGTATATAGCACAGTCACCTCCATGTTTGTACGAACCCCGGGTTGATAAGTAAAGTTGGTGGCCCTAGGAGTTGCAGCATTCTTGCTGCAATACCTAGGCTCATCACAGAGTATCCTAGGCAGAGCAACATTGCCAAATTGGGACGAGATGTGGGCAGCTTCGAAACAAGAAGAGCTGAGGAGAGACCTGCTCAAGGTTAAACTTGATGGAAGCAGCAAGAATAGTGGGTCGAAGCCCAAAGTAGAGGAGGAGGATAACGCAACCCTTACATTGAAGGGACAACAGGGACAACAGAGACAAGAGAAAGATGTCTCCAAGGTGAAATGTTTCAGATGTGGCGAGATGGACCACTATACATCCTAATGTCCTTTGAAGAAAAAGGACAAGGATGAGAAGCATGATCCTAAGGTTGCAGCCGCAAAGATTGAAAAAGAGGAGTTCGCCATGACAACCAAGATACCTCTAGGAGGGAGGTGGACTCTTATAGAATTGTAGTTCGATAGATCTATAGATGGGCAGGATCACTGTTGATAATATCGGCGATATATCGGCGATATTTGAAAATATCGCGATATTTTCGGCAAAACGATATATCGCCGAGAAAATATCGCGATATTTTCTGTTTTGAAAATATC
>APFE030315724.1:1117-46699 GCA_000404065.3 Pinus taeda | reverse complement strand
AAAAGAGAGGAAAAACATTTTAGCTGGCAAATAAATACACGCCCCCGCAAACCCGCTCAATGTCGACAATGACAATGGTGGATTTCCAGAAAATATTGGTTGACGCAGAGCATAAGATAAATAACAACCACGACGAGGTCAATAAAAGGCTTGGGGAGCAAGCGGACAAAATAAAAGACCTTCAAGATACGACAAATCGAATGGAGATAAAGATGGAAAATTACCATGTTCAGACAAAAGCAGGGATCAGAGAGGTCTTAACAATGTTGAAAAGTTTGTGTAAAAGGTCGAATTGTACACCCGAACAACTACTAAAAGAAGATGAAGAGAATCAAGAACACATCTCGTCAGATTCAACTAAGTCCACAGACTCTCATGACAAAGTTGAATCCCCAAAAAAATCAACGACACCCCACCAAGAAGCGAGTAACACAGCCTTTACAAACAAGCAACTCTGGGATAACTTTACCAGTCAACACCCTTTTTTCGCTCAACCAGTAGCAACATACCAGCGAAGGGCAAAAGTCGAGATGCCTAAATTCGATGGAAACGAAAAAAAATAATGTTGCATGGATAAATAAAGCAGAAGAATACTATGAGATATATGACATCAATGACGATGACGAAAAGCTCAGGCATGCATCTATGAAAATGGAAGGAGAAGCATACAACTGGTATATGTGGTGGAAAAAAACAACACACGTCATTAGCTGGAGAAAATTTAAAGATTCATTCTTCAAAAGATTCCAAGGTGTAAAGGAAGAAGAATTCTTTTCAAAACTCATCAAATTATGACAAAAAGGAAGTGTGGATGAATACACTCAAGAATGGGAGACCTTAGTAACACGAGTACCTGGGTTATCAGAATCTCGTCTAATTCAGTCATACATCTCGGGACTCAAAACCCATTTACAAGCAGAGCTTGAGATGCATGACATTAAATCTATAGAAGTAGCAAGACGAAAAGCAAAAACAGCGGAAAAGAAATCCGAACCAATATTTTGGTCAACAGCGGAAAAAGCTTATGCAAGACGAAGGATACCCCAGTATGTGGACTCAAATAATACAAGATATGTTCCACCATATCGTTGTGAAGATGAAAAATCTAATGTGGAAATGCAAAGGATAAAAGAGGGTAAGTGTAAATGTTGTGGTGAGAAATGGGACCCCAAACATAGATGTGCTAAAGGAAAAGAACCAAAGAACCTATATAATTGTGGAGCAACCAATGATTCAAACAGTGAAGATTATGACATAGAAGAAACAGAAGATGCCCTAGAATTCTCACCAGAATTAGATGACGGAAGTACTCCGCAAGTGTCATTATCAGCCATGACAGTTATATCACAACCTCAGACCTTGAAGTTAAAAGGACACATAAAGAAGAACAACGTAGTGGTTCTCATCGACTCTGGAAGCACACACAATTTTCTAGATACGACTGTGGCCAAGAAACTCAATATCTTTTCATTTCCCTTACCAAACATGAAAGTGATGATAGCTAATGGTAAGAAGATTGAAAAGGTAGGGAAATGCCATAAAGTCAATTTTCAGATTCAAGACTTTAAATTAGAGTCTCCGTTCTTCACGGTACCATTAGGAGGAGTAGATGTAGTTTTAGGCATCCAATGGCTACGAACCTTAGGTACTTATGCCGCCAACCATCAATTACAATTTATAAAATTCAAATGGGGAGGTCAGAAGTACAAACTACATGGATTCCAAGCACCAGAAAATCATGTTGTATCATCATCTCAGATGATGAAGGTGAGTCGAAAAAGAGCACCTACTTATGCAGTACAATGTCATCAATTAGAAATGTTATCTGCAAATATGATCAGAGAAGAATCACCAGAGATACAAGATTTGATTCGGAAGCATGAAAAAGTATTTCAAGACCTACCTATGAAGATGCCGCCTAATAGGGAAATTGAGCATACAATAGAAGTCAAGGCAAGATCAGACCCTGTCAACATCAAGCAATACCGATATCCACATCACCAAAAAACGGAACTTGAGAGATTAATCCAAGACCTTTTAAAATGTGCGACCTTGATCATCTTAGAATATCTGATCAAGTGGAAGGACTTACCCGAAGAAGACGCTTTCTAGGAGAATGAATCATTCTTCAACAACATCCGTCGTTACTTTTGCTTTGAGGACAAAGCATTCTTTCGAGAGGAAGGCAATGTTATGTAAAAAAATTAGTTAACTTAGGTTTATTATTTAATTTTAATTTTAATTAGACGAAAGGCACGTCAAAGATCATGCCCTTTCCCAAAGGGTGCCCATGGCGGTATATAAGCCAGGCAACCCATTGTAAATCATCATCATCTGTCTATTGATCATTTTTAATAAGATATTTATATATATAATTCGGTGCATCAAGAAGTTTTTTACTTCATTCACTTTTGTTTGGGGTCGCTCCAGAGTCTGGTTGTCCAAGTAAGCGAGGAGTTCCAATTTGATAAGTTTTATTGCAATTAGCAATTTTAATTCATTTAGATTAAGTTTCAATCTCTTTAAAGACAAAAAAAGTTGAATTGCTGTAAGAATCCCTGTGTACTGATTCATGTTGCGAGACAGAAATCATCAACCAACAGGAGAAATTCAAAGAATGATTGAGAGCTTGAAGAATGTCCCTCGAAGTACTTTCTCAAATCCTAGCAATAACTGGGATATCTGCCTCTTAGGAAGACTTTATCCTGACCACATTTAGGAAATTATCTATCTCTCCACAACCAGAAAATGATTTGCAAGTCTCTCGTGATTCCTCTTGCCTATCTACCAAGGAGATAGAGAACTCATGTACCAAATCCGATGGGGAGCATCCGGCTGAACCTGAGATCGAAGAACTTTCACCATGCCCAACAACGAGCTTTGTATGCATTCCTGAGACCAATTATCCAATTTTGCCTGGAATGACCGAGGAGGACTTTCAGAGTGGTCCAAATGCATTGAGCATTGGTTCCAAATTACAATCTAGTGAAAGTACCACTCTCATCTTCAGATACTCTTTGTATCACATCTTTCAAAACTGCTAATTTTTCATGCTCATGTACCTTCTAAAGTTTATATGTTAAATATGGCATGAATATATCTTTGTATTGTGAAAAATTCTAAATCTAAAACATCAAAAACGCCTACTGCAATATCTGGTTTACTATCTCCTACTTGTTCTTTACATTAACAAGTTATTCAATAACATAAATATCAAAGTAAACACAATTGCAGCCTTCATAGATATACAGATCAACAACTGAAATAAACTGAGACAACACAAAGGACACCGTTATTTTTGGACAATCGTCCCCGGAAAAACCCAATTCAGGAAAACTGGTGTACCATATATGAGGGTTTTATTATTAAGCAGATCTCTGAATACAACTAGGGTGCCAGAAATGGCTCACCCTTCAGAGAATATCATCAGCAATAGTACCTCTATTCGAAGACAGATATTCCGGCAAATTAGCAACCAGATGATCAACCCCACAGTGACTCTGACTGTTCCTTGTGCTAGACAGCGTACGTTGCTCCAAGCACTCCTTTAGATTTGCATCACCCTCTGCCAGTTGATCTTCTCTCAGTCTGCCCCACAGAATGTCCTCAACGCAGCCTCTTCAGCCCAGCATCAGCCTCTATAGCGCTCTGCACTGTCTGCGTCAGCCTCTACATCCTCTGCGTCTACCTCTACGGCTTCTGCGTCCTCTGCGCTGTCCTCCTTAGCCTCTGAGTCAGCCCTCCTAGGCTCTGTATTGCCTCTTCCGGCACTTTGTTGCCTCCCTGATATGTATTCTTTAGCCTTGGATCGAAATCCCTTGCTAAACTGCCCCTCACTGCAACTGACCTCTAACTCGATTTCCTCAGTAAACCCAACCCTAAAAAATCAAATTCTTGATCTCTCTTAGTGTGTGTGTTTCCAAATGAACCCCAAGCCTCAATTTTATACTTTTCCTATTGAGTCTTCAACGGCCGAAATTAAGTCTCTAATCAATGGCTAAGATTAAAACATGACTTGATCCGCCTTCTAGATCATTCTCACCCATATTTTGATTAATACCCATTAATATTTTAATTTCCCTAAGTTTAAACTTAGGAACTCCATTAAAAATATTAATTATTTTAATAAAATACAATCCGGGTGGAATTTCGCCCAACAGTTTCTAGGTTCTTTAGAGCTCATGTGCCTTAGCCTCTCCACTAATTTTCAAGGCTAGAGCACTTCTGCTGCTACCAAAAACTAACACTCCCTCTTAGCGAGGAAAGTGCTCTAGCAACAATGTCCACCTGCATGCTACTCAATTTCTGAAGCACCTCCTTTCTGCATTGTTGTTGCCACCAACACTGTGATGCTGTTGCTATTGTACTGCTGCCCATGACAATGCCACTACTGCATCTGTACTACAACTCCCTCTCAAACGTTGCACCTGCTATGTTGCTAGCACTACCACTGCTAACACTACATCCATACTGCAACTCAGTTGCTAAGAGAAGCAACTGAAAAACATCCAAAATTTGCTAAACTTCATTGTGTTCAGCATAATACAATGAATGTTGGAATCTGACTCTTGCTGATTTTGACCCTCCGAATCTTCTACACTACTGTTGATTCCTACACTGCTGCCTACCTTGCTCTGCGTTGATCAGTCTCTGGTCCCTAGCTACTGCATCTGTCCTCCAAACACTCCACTGCATCATCTGACACAAAGTCCATCTTGCTACTGCTAAATCTTGGGCTCTCGTAGCAAGGAATTGATCCAGGAGGTGGACTCCTCAAGGATCCTACCCACATGTAGTCCTCCGACTACAACTCAATATCGCCCCATCTTTGATCCAAAATGGTTCTTGTATAAAACCTCTAAGTCTAAGTCTTCATATGTATTAACTATCGGAAAACATTATCACAGAGAAAAACACTAAGAATGGCGGAAAACAGAACTAAGCGGAGGTTGAAGTAACATTGCAAAGGAGCCGTCGGATCGGACAGATCGATGGCCCAGATTAAATCGAGATATCACATCAGGAGAGGCTAGCGGAGTATATCAGAGGTATCCCTAAGGGAAATGCGATTGCGATCAGCGATACAATGTAAGTCGTTGATCAAGCACGTAGATCAATGGTGGACATGAACATAAACATATCGTATCGCAATTCTCTAAGAGGAGGACTTAACACAGGTTGTAGGCTTAAGTGATATGCGATGGCCGCATTATTGCATCGCAAAGAACCAAGGGACAAGGACAGAACCCGTAGACTTAAGACTGTGCGATGAGCACTTCATTGACAGCCGTTGGATTCGGAAAGGAATGGACGGTTGCGATTGAAATCGGCAATCGGAACGATCAGGGTGATCGGAGATCAAGGATCGAAAGCACAACAGAGCAAAGGATCGTTGAAGCAGCGATATCGCCGATGCACCGATAGCTGATGAGGCCGATCGGAGCAATCAGGGATCGGAGATCGGAGAATCGCAATGTAAAGGGACTAAGCGATATGCGACTTGCAACAACGATAAAAGACAGACCCGAGAGGATTATAGGGCAGACTTTATATCTTTTGAACTTTGGCTTGGTCAGATTTTCCACTGTTTTTAGAGTATTTCCTATGTATTTCTCCGTGTAAACAAAGAAACAATTCTTTGGGATTTTCACCCACGCTGGTCTTTTCCGTTTGAAAACAAGTGGCCACCATACCTTAGAGCGTTTTGCAATGATTGTTTAATGCTCAACAGGGATTTGAACGGATAGCAGCCAGGAGCTAGAAAGCCCGAGAATGGCGCTGAATAGACTACGCCGATAGGTTTAGAAAGAGACATCCCATGACAGTTGAAGAGAGGGAGATGGTTAGAGAAGTCAGTTGAAGACAGTCAGTCAGTCAGATTGAGGCAGATTGGATAGAGGAACAGGACAGAGGGAGAGTCTGTGCACTCTTTTAAACTCGAGGCTTTCGAGCAGATCCCTCTTTGATGTCACTGTTGGTTGAGCCTATGTTTTGAGCTCACTCTTGTAATAATCTGTTCTTGAAGACTTAATATAGAGGTCAACACTGAAAGCTAGAGCAAGAAACGTAGCTAGGAAGTCTGGTGAACTCTTTTATTATTTTGGCTGTATTAATGTGTGATTGTTGTGTTTTCTGACTGTTAATTGTCTATATTATTTTCAATCTTTTCAATCCGTTGCACTAAGTAATATAGGCATTTTCCTACACATGAGTCTGTAATACCTTTTCTTCTTGATTTAGTATCCATTTCGGATCAAGTGGTATCAAAGCTTTCGGTTTTGTTAGGGTTAGGCAAGCTTGTGCTGGATTTGAATACTAACTAGATTAAAGCTCAAACTAGGAGAAGGAGAACTTGTTGAGGCTAAACCAAAGATTGGAAGAGTCTATTCTCAGAGGAGAATGGCAGAAGAAGCTCCATTGGGATCAGAATCTCAATTTATAGAAAGTTTTAAGACACTCCAAGCCATGGTGGAAGAGATGTATCGGAATTTAAGAAGGGTCGAGGTGAAAGCACTTCAACACCCAAACCAAACAAAGGAGCAGAGGAACCTTTTCTAGTTGCCCCTCCAAAAGGCAAAGGGAAAGGGGAAATGCCTCCTCCACCATCTCCTCCATCATCACCTTCATCATCCTCATCATCTTCTTCGCATAACACTAGCTCTTCTAAGAAGAAGAAGAAAGCTTCCTTAATCAAATTAGATGTGAAGTTTGATTTTCCAATTTATGATGGAGAACTCAATGCAGAAAAGCTAGATAATTGGATAAGACAAATTGATGTATATTGCAGGGTATAGAACGTTGACTCAGAAAGGAAGAAGATTCAGCTGACTAGCTTTCGACTTGGAGGAACTGCACTAGTATGGTGGGAAGGCAAGACACAAGCTGATCTGCAAAAACATGGTAAAATCATTTCTACCTGGAATGGATTTTTTTTTGCTATCAAAAAGCAATTCTATCTTTTAGCTTACATGCATCAGGCAATGAAGAGTTGGCAAACTCTTCGTCAGTTGAAGGGTCAAAGTGTACAAAGTTATACTTAGGAATTCAGAAAGAGAGCTTTAACTCTAGGTATATCATTAGATTCACCTGAGACTTTATTGAAGTATATAGGTGGTCTTCATAGCTATTTAAAGCATACTATTCTCATGTTTAATCCCACTAGCTTAGATGATGTATCAGTTCAAGCCACACATCTAGAAGCTAGAGGTAAGAATGTAGACCCAGAGGTTGGGGGATCATCTAAATATTCTGTAAGCAAGAGCAAGGAAAAGAAGAAACTGAAATGGAAGGAGAGGAAAGCAAACACTGTAAAGAAGGATAAACCTTTATGCACTCATTGCAAGAAAGAAGAACACAATGAGGCACCCTGCTGGTTTTTGCATCCAGAACGGAAACTTAAGAAGTTCGAGGGTAAGGAGAGAGAATGCTACTACTATTCAGCAGGACTTGGGATCAGATTCAGGCAATGAAACAATAGTTACAGCCACAAGTATTAAAGGTAAAGATTCTGAAACATCCACAAGTAATTTTGCACAATCTGTTGATAATGAAAATAATGAGAGGGAAAGAAATGAGCATTTTCGTATTAGAGTAATTTCCAAGCACAATAATATTGATACTTTATTTGATAGTGGATCACAGATAAATTTGATTTCTGAAACAATTGTAAAGAAGTTGGGATTAGAAACAAAACCTCATGAAAGCCATATCCATTAGGTTGGGTGTGTGATAAAACAAAGCTACAAGTAACAAGACAATGTAATCTTAGGTTTGCTATTGGATCAACATTTGTAGATGAGGTTGAGTTAGATATAGTTCCATTGGATATATGTGGTATTGTTTTGGGAAGTCCATACTTGTATGATAGGAAAGCTATTTTCTATAGAGCTGAGAATAAGTATCAACTCACTAAAGATGGAATAGAATATATTGTAAGAGCTTATAAACTCAAAGGTAACTATTCTCTGATAAACTCAAGACAGATGAAAAGAATTGTGAATTCAAGTAAGCAATTTTTACTAATGATTGTAAAGGCAAAGGATCCTGAAAAATCCAATGCATTTGAAGGCTGTGATTCTAAACAGAAAGTTGATTTAGTTAAAGTTGTTTCAGAGTATGATGTTCTATTTCAAGAACCAAAAGGTCTTCCACCCAAGCGAGAAATAAAACATGATATTTATTTGTAGCAAGATGCTCCATTACCTAACATTGGAATGTATAGGTCGTCAACTTTAGAGAATGTAGACATAAAGAAGCAGGTACAGGAGTTGCTCGATAAAGGGTTTATACGACCAAGCACATCATCATTTGGATCTCCAATCGAGCTGGTGAGAAAAAAAGATGGTTCGTGGAGAATGTGCATTGATTATAGAGCACTAAATAAAATAATGATCAAGAATCCTTATCCTCTTCCTCGTATTGATGATTTATTAGATCAATTGAAAGAAGCAGTTTACTTTTCTAAGTTAGACTTGCAAAGTGGTTATCATCAGGTCAGAGTTGCAGAACATGATGCACGGAAAACTGCTTTCAAGACAAAGCAAGGACTTTATGAATGGTTGGTTAAGCCTTTTGGCTTAACTAATGCTCCTGCTACATTTATGAGAGTTATGAATGATGTACTCAGACCATTTATCGATAACTTTGTAATTGTTTATTTAGATGACATTCTTGTTTTTAGTAAGACATGGGAAGACCATGTAAAGCATGTGAAGTAGACTTTAGATGTTTTAAAAAGAGAAAATCTCTATGTAAAACTGTCAAAATGTGAATTTGGCAGAACATCTTTAAATTATTTGGGTTATATTGTAGGGGGTGGTGAATTGAAGATAGATCCCTCTATGGTTGAAGTCATTGTGAACTGGCCTAAACCCAAATCTGCTACCGAGGTTAGGAGTTTCCTAGGGGCAGCACAATACTAGAGAAAGTTTATTGCTAACTTTTCTTTGATTGCAACTCCATTACATGCTTTAACAGGATTGAAACAGGTGTTTAAGTGGGGAGGCAAACAACAGAAAGCCTTCAACACCTTAAAAGAGCAAATCAGTACAACACCAGTACTAGCACTACCAAATCTTCAACATCTTTTTGAGATTGAGACAGATGCCAGTGACTATGCCATGGAAGCAGTGTTGATGCAACATGGAAAACCCATATGCTATCATTCTGAGACATTTACTTTTGCAGTAGTTAATTATCCCACATATGATAAAGAATTGTATGTATTAGTACAAAGTGTGAAAAAGTGGAAACGTTACCTAATGGGTAAAAAAACAATCATACATACAGATCATCAACCACTTCAATATTTGCGCTCACAAACTAAATTGCAGCAATCAAGACATTATAGGTGGATGGGTGTTCTACAAGAATTTCATCTTGTCATCCAATATAAGAAGGGCATACACAATAAGGTTGCAGACATGTTATCAAGACCAATCATAAATGCATCTACTATACTTAAGCATAACTCAGTAATGCATGAAAGTTACATTGAACAATATGCTCAAGATGTAGATTTTAAGGATGTATATGCAACTTTAAGTCATGCCAAGCAAGTAGAAAAATTGGATTATTATGTAAAGGACCAACTCTTATATCATTTGGGAAAGTTATGCATTCCACAAACTAAAAGAGTTAACATAATCTGAGAAGCACATACTCTCTCATATCAGGTCATTTTGGTGTAAGTAAAACAGTTGCACAATTGCAAAGGTTCTGTTATTGGCCAAGAATGCATGAGACAGTTTCTAGATATATCAAAGGGTGTATTATGTGTGCTACAAGCAAGCCCAATAATCGGAAATTAGGCTTGTACACCCCACTCCCAATTCCTTCTCGTCCGTGGGAAAGTGTTTCCATAGATTTTGTTGGGGGATTGCCAAAATCTAGGAAAGGTCATGATTATTTGTATGTTGTTGTGGATAGGTTCAGTAAAATGTGTATTTTGATACCATGTAACAAGCAGGTTACAACTGAAAAAACAACAAAGTTGTTCTTTTAGAATGTCTGGGTTCATTTTGGGTTACCCACTTCTATTGCATCTGATCGAGATTCTCAATTTGCTGGGAAGTTTTGGTCAAATCTATGGGAGTTGATGGACACCAGGTTGAAGAAGAGCGCAACATTTCATCCACAAACAGATGGTTAAACAAAAGTGGTCAACAGGACAGTGATCCAGTTGCTCAAAGGTTATTGCAGCAAGCATCCCAAGCTTTGGGATGAGCATTTGTGTTATGTGCGGCATACTTACAACCATGCCAAGCACTCCTCTACTCAGAGATCTCCTTTTGAGACTTGTTTTGGTTTTATACCAAAGTCTCCTTTGGATTTTGCCTTTGGTAAAGATATAGCAGTTGATGGACACAGTGATGTGGGCAAAGCAACCAAGTTCATTGAACAAATCCAGGAAATTCACCAGGCAATACAAGAACAACTGGAAAGAAGTCAAGCCAAGTACAAGGTGAGACATGACAAGCATCGAGTTGAGCATAGTTTTCAAGTTGGTGATCAAGTCTGGGTGTACATCAGCAAAGACAGAATGCAGGGTGAAGGTAAGAAGCTAAAACCAATAAGGTATGGACCTTTCAAGATACTTGGTAAAATTGGTGAAAATGCTTTTCGGCTTGATTTGCCAACTTATATGCAGATCTATTCAGTCGTTAATGCAGAAAACTTGAGATTGTATGAACCTTCATTGATTGAGGATCATGAAGAGCAAAGTCAGTTGCCTTCTATTGGGGATTTGTTGCCTGAATATCTCAATGAGTTACAGGAGGACACAGTTCTGGACAGGAAGGTAAGAACTACGTGTCAAGGGGATGTTGAGTACTTGAGAGTAGGACTCAAAGGTTCAAATCCAAGCAAGGCACGATGGATAGAAATTGGACAAGTGAGGGAACTGTATCCTCACTTGATCGATGCGTTAAAAAAAACCAACTTTTGGTGGTCCAAAAGCTTTTTCAGTGGGAAGGCGTGATTCAAAATGGATCTTGTATAAAACCTAAGTCTAAGTCTTCATATGTATTAACTATCGGAAAACATTATCACAGAGAAAAACACTAAGCATGGCGGAAAACAGAGCTAAACGAAGGTTGAAGTAACACTGCACAGGAGCCATCGGATCGGACAGACCGGCGGCCCAGATTAAATCGAGATATCGCATCGAGAGAGGCCATTAGAGTATATGAGAGGCAGCCCTAAGGGAAATGCGACTGTGATCAGCGATACAATGTGAGCTGTTGATCAAGCACACAGATCAATGGTGGACATGAACGGAAACATATCGGATTGCAATTCTCTAAGAGGAGGACTTAACACAGGTTGCAAGCTTAAGCGATATGCGATGGCCGCATTATCGCATTGCAAAGAACCAAGGGGCAAGGATGGAACCTGTAGACTTAAGACTGTGCGATAAGCGCTTCATTGACAGTCGTTGGATTTGGAAAGGAATGGATGGTTGTGATTGAAATTGGCAATTGGAACGGTCGGGGTGATCAGAGATCGAGGATCAGGAGCGCAACAGAGCAAAGGACCGTCGAAGCAACGACATTGTTGATGCGCCGATAGCCGATGAGGCCGATCAAAGCAATCGGGGATCGGAGATCGGAGAATCGCAATGTAAAGGGACTAAGCGATATGCGACTTGCGACAACGATAAAAGACAAACCCGAGAGGATTATAGGGCAGACTTTATATCTTTTGAACTCTGGCTTGGTCGGATTTTCCACTGTTTTTAGAGTATTTCCTGTGTATTTCTCTGCGTAAACAGAGAAGCGATTCTTTGGGATTTTCACCCACGTTGGTCCTTTTTGTTTGAAAACAGGTGGCCACCGTACCTTAGCGTGTTTTGCAATGATTGTTTAACGCTCAACAGGGATTTGAACGGATAGCGGCCGGGAGCCAGAAAGCCCGAGAATGGAGCTGAATAGACAATCCCGATAGGTTTTAAAAAAGCCATCCCATGACAGTTGAGGAGAGGGAGATGGTCAGAGAAGTCAGTTGAAGACAGTGACAGAAAGACAGTCAGTCAGTCAGATTAAGACAGATTGGATAGAGGAACAGGATAGAGGGAAAGTCTGTGCACTCTTTTAGACTCGAGGTTTTCAAGCAGATCCCTCTTTGATGTCACTGTTGGTTGAGACTTTGTTTTGAGCTCACTCTTGTAATAATCTGCTCTTGAAGACTTAATATATAAGTCGACACTAAAAGCTGGACCAAGAGACATAGCCAAGAAGTCTGGTGAACTCCTTTATTATTTTGGTTGTACTAATGTGTGATTGTTGTGTTTTCTTATTGTTAATTGTCTAAATTATTTGCAATATTTTCGATCCGTTGCACTAAGTAATATAGGCATTTTCTTGCACATGAGTTTGTAATACCTTTTCTTCTTGATTTAGTATCCATTTCGGATCAATCTCCCTCCTGGAAATGCGTGGACACTCATGGCAAACTCATCCTCGTCAATATTTGTTGAAGCAGCCTTAGGATCATGTTTCTCATCCTTGTCCTCTTTCTTCAAAGGACACTGGGATGCACAGTGGCCCACCTTGTCACAATTGAAACATTTCACCTTCAAAATGTCCTTTTTCTTCGGCTTTTGCTGTCCTTTCGATGCCGAAGTTGTGTTCTCCTCCTTCTCCTTCATCTTTGTGCCACTCCCACTGCTGCCACTGAGGCTGACCTTCACTAGGTCCCTCCTTAACTCCTCCTGTTGAAGAGCCGCCCACATCTCCTCCCATGAAGGTAGTTTCTCTCTGCCAAATATGCTTTGGACAAAAACTTTCCATTCATCCGAGACTCCATTTAGCTATCCTCACCATCGCGGTTGGTTGAGGAGTGGACCCCACTGCAGTGAGTTGGTTTCTAATGTCCTGAAGATGCTGAAGATAGAGGTTCACCCCTTCTCTTTTCTGCGTCAAACTCCGTTGCAACTTCTGCTCCAAATACATCTTCCGCTGTTTGGAAGAACCTTCATACAGAGACAAGAAGGCTTCCCATATTTCTCGGGTTGTATCCTTGCCCTGCAAGTGTGAGACCACATGCTATCGAACTCCATTGAGAATGAGGCTCTTTGCCTTCCCCTTCTCGGCCTTGTACTTCTTCTTTTGATCATTTTCAGCAGGAACAACCACAATACTCTTGACGTAGGCCTCGAGATCATATTTCTCCAAAACAACTAAGATTCTGGTCTTCCATATGACATAGTTGGAAGCTCTTTCCAACCTGTCCTGATCTCTGAGCCCATGCAATGCCATTTCACCCAATTGTTGAACTGACTCCTCTAGTCACTGCTTAGCACTGTCAGATGCTCAGCAAGTGAGAAATTTGAACTTTTTGGTGAAAAGTTCTCCGAGGAGAAAATTCCCCTTCTACGTGTCTTCGTTCTTTTCTAGCGGATTTCTGCCTCGATTGAAACTTCTCCCTTCAAGCACTATGCTAAGGCTCTACGTCACTCCCTTTGCCTCTCTAAACTCCTGAACTGAAATTGTAACTCTCTGTCGTCTCACCCAGAGAGAGATTTCCTCAAATGTGCTTCCCGGCAAGGACTGCGCAATCCCTTCAAGGGGATTTAAATTGTTGCCAAGTGAAGTTTTAGGCCTCACTGCTCAGTACTGGATCTGCTCTTCCTGTTTCAAAATCAATGCTTTGATACCATGTGAAATTTTTTGAATCTAACACATGAAAAACCCCTACTGCAATATCTGGTTTACTATCTTCTACTTGTTCTTTACATTAACAAGTTATCTAATAACATAAATATCGAAGTAAACACAATTGCAACCTTCACAGATATACAAATCAACAACTGAAAAAAACTGAGACAACACAAGGGACACCATTATTTTCGGACAATCGTCCCCAGAAAAACCCAATTCAGGAAAACCAGTGCAACATATATGAGGGTTTTATTATTAAGCAGATTTCTGAATACAACTAGGGTGCCAGAAATGGTTCACCCTTCAGAGAATATCCTCGGCAGTAGTACCTCTATCCAGAGATAGATACTCTGGCAAATCAGCAGCCAGATGATCAACCCCACAGTGACTCTCACTGTTCCTTGTGCTGGACAGCGAAATATGCTCCAAGCACTCCTTTGGAACTATGTCACCCTCTCTAAAACTGCGTCACCCTCACCCAGCTGATCTACTCTCAATTTGCCCAACAGAACCTCCTCAACACAGTGTCTTCAGCCAAGCGTCAGCCTCTACAGCCCTCTGCAGCTTTCTGAATCCTCTGCATCTACCTTTACGACTTCTGCGTCCTCTGCGCTGGCCTCCTTAACCTCTGCGTCAACCCTCCTAGGCTCTGTGCTGCCTCTTCTGAAACTTTGTTGCCTCTCTGATATGTATTCTTCAACCTTGGATCGAAATCCCTTGTTGAACTGCCCCTCACTACACTTGATCTCTAACTCGATTTCCTCAGCAAACCTAGCCCCAGAAAATCGAATTCTTGATCTCTCTTGGTGCGTGTTTTCCAAATGAACCCGAAGCCCCCATTTTATACTTTTCCTGTTAAGTTTTCAACGGTCGAAATCAAGTCTCTAATCAATAGCTAAGATTAAAACACAACTTGATCCACCTTCTAGCTCATTCTCACCCATATTTTGATTAATACCCATTAATATTTTAATTTCCCTAAGTTTAGACTTAGGAACTCCATTGGGTGAGCTAGAGTTTACACTTAGACTTAGGAATTGCCGAGAGAGCTGACGCAGTCCCTAGAGGCTAACGTTGGGGTTTCGTGGGGCAAATTGGAGCTGTGGAGCTTCTGAAGTGTTTATCTGGGGTTTCAGCCAGAATATCTACTTCCGAGTAGAGAGGTGCTACTGCCGAGATTTTTCTCTGTTGGGTGAGCCGGATTTGGCACCCAGATTGTATTCTGAAACTGCCTAATAAATCAAACCCTCAGATAGTTGCACTGGTTTTCCCACATTGGGTTTTTCTGGGGACATTAGTCCAAAAACAACGGTGTCACTTGTGTGCTTGTTTATGTTTCCTTCAGTTGATGATCTGTAATGTGTTGAGCATGTACTTGTATTTATTTCCAGTACTTACATGGTAAATAACTTGTTAATTAACCGAACAAGTAGGTAGGAATAAATCAGTAAAGTGCGTTAAGGGTTTCTAACATGTTAGACTTAGAAATTCCAACATGGTATCAGAGCATGGTTGCAAATCACAAGAGAACTAAGGACATCAGCCAAACAGAGAAACAGTAGTAGAAAACAGCTGTCCCAAGTGACAAAAGTTGTTCCTAGCAGAGTAGCAACAAGGAAGGGGTGACGCAGTGCCTGCGTCATCAAGATTGAGCCAGGTAGAGGCCAACATAGAGATTGAGGAGGGCAGAAAAGGCTCATGCAGAGACCGAGAGGGTTGACACAGTTGGCTAGGGGAGCATTTCAGCTAGTGCCTGATTGTGCAAAGCCTAGGAGCTCTAACCTTCAGGGTGCTGGGGTTTAGGAGGTTGTGGGTAAGTTGCATAGTGGAGTTGGTGGGGTACTGTAGTCAGAACAATACCTAACAGGGCAAGGCCAAGGTAGAGGGAGTTGCTGTCGAGGCAAATTTCTAACCAAGGAATTCGGATCAGTGTTGCTATTGCACAAACGATTGGAGAGGACCAACTTGACGTTAGCAAAAGGATTTCCTGGTGGGAAATCGGGACTCAAAGGGAGTCCAGAAGAGAACTTCCAGATGGGAAGTAGAGAGACTTAGCAAGAGACGAATTGAGAACTTTGAGATGGGAAGTGGAGAGACTCAGCAGGAGTCAAACCAAGAACTTCCAGACGGGAAGTAAAGAGACTCAGCAGGAGTGGAACCGAGAACTTCCAGACAGGAAGTGGAGAGACTACTCAGGAGTCGAACCAAGAACTTCCAGGCAGGCAGTAGAGAGACTCAGCAAGAGTCGAACAAAGAACTTCTAGATGGGAAGTAGATTCAGCAGGAGTCGAATAGAGAACTTCCAGATGGGAAGTATACTCAGCAGGAGTCGAACAAAAAACTTCCAGGTGGGAAGTAGAGAGACTCAGAGGAGTCAACAAGAAGAGCAGAGAGATGGCCATGAATGGGCTGAGGGATTAGGACAGGTTGGATGAGGCATCCAACTTTGTCATCTGGAAGGCCAAGATCCTTTATGTTCTGTGTGCTATGAGTGCACACACACCACTAGAGCGGAAGTGGGGAGACATCGAGCTGTAGTCAGGAGGACTACAGGCAATCAGGGGCAATCCTTGAGGTACCCAGCCTCTTGGATTGGACCTTGCTACGGGAGCCCCGAAGAGGAGCAACAGTACTGGTGATGTCAGTAGATACAGATGCGGATGGAGCAACAAAGGGAGCTATGGTGCAAGATTCCCAGGACAACGTGAGGCAACAGCGCGAGAAGCACAAGAGTGTTGCACCAATATAGGATGACACATAGAGGTGTACAACGGTGCGGGACAGAGTTGTTGTAGCAAAGCAGAGGTTAGAGAGGGAGCACTTGTCAGTGACAGAGGGAGCTTTAGCATCAAGGGTGTCTCTAGCCTAACAGAGATGTTAGAGTTGGGAGATCAGTTACTTACTTCTTAGTAACTGGGTTGCAGTGCAATAGTTAGCAATGACAGTGCTATGTGTAGCATGATGCAACCTGATGAGAGGGAGTTGCAATACGGATGCAGCAGTGGCAATGGCAGGGCGATGGGTAGCAGTACAGGATGCAACAGTGCAGGTGATGGGAAGCAGGCCTAGCATCAGCACAGGGACCGATGCCAGATGATTAGGGTGATGCTCAATTAGGAGTATTGCTAGAGCACAGTCCTCGATAAGAGGGAGTGTTGATTTGGAGTAGCATCAGATGTGCTCTAGCCACGAAATTTGGTGGAGAGGCTAAGGCACATGAGATCTCTAATACCCAGAAAGGGTTTGGGCAGATTCTAAACAGTTGGGGAGATACTAAAATAATTAATATTTTTAATGGAGTCCCTAAGTCTAAACTTAGGGAAATTAAAATATTAATGTGAATTAATATAAAAACTGTGTTAGAATGGTCCAAAAGTCATGGATCAAGCCAAATATAATCTTAGCCGTTGATTAGGGACTTAATCTCGGCCGTTGATTTGTCAACGAGAAAAGTATAAGAGGAGACTTGAGGGTCACTTGGAGAACATACCAAGAGATCAAGATTTAGACTTTCTGGGGCTGGGTTAGCTGAGAAAGTTGAGGAAATGATCAGAGTTGCAACTAAGGGGCAGTGAATACAGAAGCAGAGAGGGCAGAAGCCGGAACTGCCGAGAACAACCAGAACTGCCGGAATAGACAGAATTGTTGGGAACTGCTGGAATAGCCGGGAAAGTTGATGCAGAGAGCAAAAGCTGGAACTACCGGGAACAACTAGAATTGCCGGAACAACCGGGAAAGATGACACAGAAGGCAGAATCAGGAACTACTGGGAACAGTCGGAGCTTCCAGGAATTACCAGAACTGCTGGGAAAGCTGACATAGAGGGCAAAATTCGGAACTGTCGGGAACAGCCGGAATTGCTGGGAATTACCGGAACAACCGAGAAAGCTGACACAGAGGGCAGAAGCCGGAACTGCCGGGAGAGCTGACGCAGTCCCTAGAGGCTAACACTGGGGTTTCGTCGGGCAAATTGGAGCTGTGGAGCTGCCGGAGTGTTTGTCCGAGGTTTTAGCCAAAATATTTGCTTTCGAGTAGAGAGGTGCTACTGCTGAGATTTTTCTCTATTGGGTGAGCTAGATTTGGCACCCAGATTGTATTATGAAACTACTTAATAAATCAAACCCTTAGATAGCTGCACTGGTTTTCTCGTATTGGGTTTTTTCAGGGACATTAGTCCAAAAACAACGGTGTCACTTGTGTGCTTGTTTCTGTTTCCTTCAGTTGATGATCTGTAATGTGTTGAGCATGTACTTGTATTTATTTCTAGTATTTTCATGGTAACTAACTTGTTAATTAACCAAACAAGTAGGTAGGAATAAATCAGTAAAGTGCATGAAGGGTTTTTAACGTGTCGGACTTAGAAATTCCAACACCAACACCTCCAAATATTAAAGTAATGTTGTCCCACAAGAACCAACATCTACAAAATAATGTCAAGAATCTGTAAAAGAGCAAGGGATTTGTTTGCATGAGGACATGCAAATCCATAGTGATGGGGGGATGTTGGGCCTCAAATATGTCCATTTTTTCCATCGTACAATTCCAGTATTCATAATCTAAATTCCTATTTTTTAAACTCATTTCATACCATAATTCTACAACTTGCCACCAATTCATATCTTACACTTCGCAGTTGAGTATCATTAGTTTTCTTAACTTTTAAATGATTAGTGACGACTTTGCTATGAATTGCTAATGATGGTTTTGCCAAGTTTATTTATTGGAGGGATTCATTGCTGAAATTCTTCACAAGTCAATTAAATTAGTTGCTACAAGTTAAGTATAGAATGAATGGTTGTAGATTAAAATCTCAATTTGTGATCAAATGAAGAAGAATCTTGTGATTTTGAGACATGTAGCTTGTTCAAAATACCCTCATTCAAGCAACCCAAAAACCGCTTATCAAAATTTGTCATCATGAAGAAGTTATGGTTAGTGCAATTTTTAAGTACATAATCAATGCCAGAATTCTGAAGTTAAGTACAAAATCATTGGGTTTGACGGTTTTGGGTCAGCCACGGTTCCATATATTTCAAGTTGAAGATTTATTTTGTTTCTTTATCAAGCTATCTGGAGTTGCAATCAGGTATTCTATATCTCAATAATGCTATGCATGGATCATGAGATTTCCCAAGACAAATTTTCCATAACAAATTCCAAAAACATCATTTGAAATGTATTTTTGTAATTTTGTTGGCATTTGGGTAAGATCAGATCGTTGAGTTTTGGATCTCAAATTGTGAAAGCATAATATATAGAGGGAGAGTTACATAGAGGAGAGTTACACACGAGTTACAAGTTACAGGGTACACATAGAGAAGTTATGTAGGAGAGGAAGCACAGTTACATTTGTTGGTCGTTGTATATTAAACTTTTGTTTTTGGATGAATAAAGGATAATAAAGTTGTTGCAAGCTTTGGTGTCCATTTTATGAATTGAGTTTATGTTAAGTTTAGGTATGTTCTATGCTTAGAGCAATTTATTTCAATTTTCATAGTTAGCTCAATACCTTTTCCAGATTAGCAATCACATCAACGTTAAAGTAAACTGCAGATAGAACATAAACATAAATTGCCGAAGACAAGCCAAGACAAGAGGACACAAGATGTGGTGCTAGCCAAGGACAAACCCCAATGTGGGGAAACCCTTGATCAATTCTTCTTATATGTTCTTCAATAGTTCAGGAGAGAGAGAGAGAGAGAGATAATACATTTACAACAGAAGTAAATGCTTTGACTTATCTAGATAAGAGCATAGATCATCTCTAGGAAGATGATACATAAGATCAGTTGAAGATATGCTGCTTCAACTGATTCTCCAAGGTGACTCCTTCACCTATCATTGTGTTGCATCTCGTCATCATGTTGCACCATGTTGCACCCATCATCACAATGCTGGACCTTATGTTGCACTGCAGTCCCAGTGTTTAGCATTGATGTACCTTGTGCTACTGCTGCACCATGTTGTCACCCATGTGCTTGTTGCACCATTGCTGCTTTGTGGACTTGCTGCACCAAGTACCATGCTATTGTCCCAATGTGCTTGCAACACTATGCTTGTTGCACCTTATTGTTGTTGCTGTCCTATTGTGCCATTGTTGCACAATGTCATAGCTGTCCTAATCTTTGTGTTGTTCCAATATGCTGTTTCCCATCATTGTGTTGTTCAATGAATTTGCAACACCATGAACCATTGCTGCTATGTACAACAACAGTTCCGTCCCACTGTTGTTGGTTAGGGCATATTTGCCTGTTGTAATAACCCTTGATCAACTACTAAAATAGAGCCCTTCTAGACTACGGCTTACCCTTGGAGAAGTGGTGGCTCCCATTGCTGTTGTTTTGGGCATAGACAACCCCCAATACACCTTAACGTTCCCTTGTTTTGGAGTGGCTAGGCCTGCACCCTACCACAGGCCTCCACTACCACCTATAGCCCACTCAAACCACCATATGTTGCCCTCCAAACAGTTTGCAGGGCTGCGGCTTACCCACAATAGTCTACACTGCCCTTTACCAAGCATTGGGCACCTAAGAACTCCTCCACGCAGGCTGCAACAACCTTTCCTTGTCTCGGCCCTTTAGGGAGTAATCTTGGCCTCCCTTACAACAAACTCAGCCCTCCAAAAGATCATTAAATAGGCCCCTCTTCAACCATGTTGTTCAACTCTCCTTTGCTACAGCTAAGACAAAGTTCCCTTGCCTCCAACTTAGGGCTATCTCCTTCACAACATGATTGCGTCTTCTTGGATTAGGGCAGATTGCGGCTAGACATCCTTTAGGACTGCGGCTAGGTCATCCTCCTTAGGACTGTGGCTAGGGCATCCTCCTTAGGACAATGTTTTCCTTGCTAGGGCAACTTCCTTAGTCTTCTTTCCTCCAATGTTTAAGGCTTCCACACTTAGATTTATCTTCCACTAACACCCAAGACAAGTGGAGAGAAATCAAGATAGATGTGTGTGTAGAAATAACTCTCAAGCTATGAAACTGGATTCGTCCAAAACAGGCCACGTGTCCGAATCCCACGAATCCGACACGATTTGATGGGAATTCGAATCCAAAAATGGGACACCACGTGTCCTACCGGGACACCATCGAATCCCGGTCGTGTCCCGTTAGGACACATCGTGTCTCGATTTTGGGATCCGAATCCCAAAGATGTGAGGGTTTATGAGGTTTATGAGGGAGGTTTTATGAGGTTTATGAGGGTTTATGAGGTTTGTGGGGGTTTATGAGGGAGGGTTTATAAGGTTTGTGAGGGTTTATGAGGTTATATGAGGTTTGGGAGGGTTTATGAGGTTTATGAGGGTTTGTGAGGGTTTATGCAGATATTTGAATTTTGTATGTACTATGCATGCTATAATGTTACTAACTTACTTTGTAAACAATAAAACTAACATCTAGATGAAGATCTATGTTTGAAATCAATGAATTTGTATTATTAATGAGAATTTGTGTAAGAAATTTCTAATTTTTAATATATATAATATATAATATATATATATATATATATAACGAATCCTACGTAACCTGTTCCGGGGGGTCAACATGTCCGAATCCGACACTTGAATCCCCGTATCCTACGAATCCCCAATCCCCGTGTCAGGTGACTTAGCTCTCAAGTCATCTCCTTTTATACTAAAACGTTGAGCACAAGTGGGGTTAATTTGGTTGCTGGCCGACCTTGATGAATTGTCTTATAACACAAATAAATTCATAAATCCATGAATACTTATCGGAATCGGATGATCTTTCGATCAATCCTACACCTCTCGATGAGAGGGATCCAAGAAAAATATCAGCTACCATAGATAAGATGACCCACATGGAGTTTGACCTTAGTTTCCAATTTTAACAGTTTAGACCTACAACACATGGACAGGAAAGGTCGTCTAAACCCATCGTGTTTGCAGGGTTAACATAGATTATGTAAGTGTGAATTTTAGTGTTTATTTCATTTTTATATTTAATTCCTTGCAAATGGTTTGAATTAGATTTAAATGCTTTGTTAATTATTTCTGCATTCTAGATTATGTAATTGCTTTCTGATTTATGGTGTGATCCCGGGAATAGTTTTAGGAAGTGTGTTTTGTCTCAGTCAATAGATTTATATTTCATTTCCAAGTTGTTTGCTAAATAGTTTTCAAAATTCCAGCACTTCAATTCGTATTCTAGATTCATTTATGTTTTGCAGATCTGAGTAGAGGGCAGCGAGTGCATTGTTGTTGGTTTCACATTGCAGGTTGTGGAGTAGGCACTCGGCCGCATTCTGTACTCAACGGCATTCTGTACTCAAGCTGTGTTTTGTACTTTTCTGCTTTCTATACTCAGAATTGATCTGATTTAGTTAATTAGCAAAATCTAGTTTGGAAGCGTGAGTTGTGTGATTTCAATAGAGTAATTATTATAGTTAATCATTTGTTGATTTTGCAGTTTATGGAATTAGAGACCATTTGTTAATAATTTGTGTTGTGTGAACAATTAGCTTTAAGCATAAATTTTATCTTTTACATGTTGAGTTGTTTTAAATCAAGTCACACTCATTTGAATTGATCATTCATTATTTTCCTTGATTTCTCAGTAATTTGATTAGAGTTATTCCTTTGCTTATCAATAGATTAGTTTCAAACTAAGAATAGAAATTCCGTACTTATTTTAGGAACAAATTTCAGATTTCATGATAATAGTTTAAGTTAGATGCTCTGATCCTGCGTTACCTGCACTTGTGCCTTGAAGCTTACAAGTCCCAAATTGATAATTTAATGTTGGAGTTATAACACATAATTTTCCCAACAGACAGCACGAAGGACAAGCAGAAGGACAAATACCTGGATCAAGTACTGTAACCAGTACTAGTATTTCCTCAAGAGTAGGAGATCCAGGCAGTTCTCAGTAGATGGAACATCAGGAACACGGGGAGGATTTGATTGAGCCTCCCACCACCAGTAGTAGAACCAACAAGGAAGTACAATAGACGCTGAGGGACATAGAGGAGTTTGTCGGAGCTCCTAGAACCAACAAGAGGCAGAGTAGACAACTCGACAGGTACCAACCCTTGGTAGCACAGGTTGAAGAACCCTCCAGTTTTCCGGAAGCTGTACAACACCAAGTTTGGATGGATGCTAAGGAAGAAGAGTATAGTTCTATTATGACGAATGATGTTTGGGAAGTGGTACCCAGACCAGAGGATAGATCACTTGTAGGATCAAGGTGGATCTACAACATCAAGTATGCTGCAGATGGCAGTGTATGGAAGTACAAGGCTAGGTTTGTGGCAAAGAGGTATGCACAAAAGGAATGAATAGACTATGAGGAGACCATTGCCCTAGTAGCTAGATATACCTCTATCATATTCGTTATATCCCTAGCAGCTCAAATGGGATGGGAGATTCACCAGATGGATGTCAAGACAACATTCTTAAATGGGGTGATAGAAGAAGAGGTGTAAATAGAACAACCCAAAGGCTTCGAGATTCATGAAAAGAGAACTCAAGTATGCAGGTTAAAGAAAGCCCTGTATGGGCTTAAACATGCATCCAAAGCATGGTATGGTCAGATTGATAGTTACTTGCAACAGTTGGGATTCATCAAGAATGATATTGATCCCAATCTCTACTATCTAATGGTGGAGAATGAGCCACTTATTCTAGTATTATATGTGGATGGATTATTTCTAACAAGGTCATCTATGCTCATAAAGCATTACAAGAAGAATCTTGAAGCATAATTTGACATGAAGGATATGGGGTTGATGCATTATTTTCTAGGGTTGGAAGTTTCGTAGAAGAATGGGGAGATCTTCCTTGGGCAAGGAAGATATGCTACAAAGATTCTGAAGAGATTCAGAATGCAGGATTGTCGGCCAATGGCTACACCTATGATCACCAACAGGAAGAAAATAAATGCATCAGAAGACAAGGAAGTGGACTCCACCTCGTACAGACAGCTCATTGGGTCGCTCATGTATCTGGTCAACACTAGGCCAAACATTTGTTTCGCTGTCAACACCCTTAGTCAGTTCATGGTGGAATCAAAATGGGTACATTAGGAAGAAGCGAGGCACATTCTTAGATATGTGCGCGGAACACTCGGATATGGGTTGAAATACACCCAAGGAGATGACGCCATATTAAGCAGATTCACAGATGCAGATTGGGCAAGTAGTTCAGTGGACCAGAAAAGTACCTTCGGGTATTGTTTCAGCGTTGGATCAGGAATGATCTCTTGGTGCAGCAGGAAGCAGAAGCCGGTAGCTCTGAGCTCAGCAGAAGAAAAATATATGGCAGCCAACACAACGATGTGCGAAGCTATATGGCTTAGAAAACTGCTTGTGAGTTTGTTCAGGAAAAGGATGGAAGCAACCAATGTTTTTTGTGATAATCAGAGTTGTATCAAACTCTTTGAGAATCCAGTATTTCATGATCGATCGAAGCACATTGATATTAGATGTCACTTTATCAAAGACTGTGTTCAGTATGGGGCAGTACAGCTGCAGTATGTCCCCACAGTAGATCAGGTAGTAGACATACTCACAAAGGTTATAGGAAGAGCTAATTTCATATAGTTCAGGGAGCAAATGGATATGGTAGAGAACCCGTTTCAATAGCAAAAACATATGGTTTCTCAGTTGCAACAACAACAGATGAGAGGGAGTTGCAATGCATGTTAGGTTCCTACACCAATAGGTGTCATATATCATGATTGACTGGGTTTAGTTCTGAAATATGTACATACCTTTGCTTGTTGCAAATGTTTTCCATATTTGTAAAAAATCAAAAAAATTAAAAAATGTAAAGAGGGTATGCCCTAGAAAAATAATAAAAGGGTAAAAAGAACAAAAAAAAGGTCAAAAAAGAAAGAAAATGAACCCTAACAAAAAAAAGACCATGAAAATGTACAAGTATAAATGCCACTACTATTTACTTTTATGTATAATAAAGATTGTGTGCAACTTGTAACCTATGCTACAATCCATGATAATCAAACAATTTAATCTTGGTTATTCCATGTTTTCAATTTAATGTTTTAGAAATAAAGAATAAAGATCTGACCAAATAATTTAATCTTGACAGATCAGTAGATAGGTAGAGTGAAAAAGGAGCTCAATAATTCATTCTGAGCCCTTGGATGTAATAAGGTTAGATTTAGATAGATATCTCTATGTAAAAGAAAAGAAAAGTTGAAAAGGGTTTGCCAGTCTAAGTGCACCCTAATAAAGAAGTAAAAATGCTAGGTTAAGTAGGTAGGGTAAGTAGAGGATGGTTGCAGAATAAATGTGTGATGAATGGTTGAGTTTAATGCTTAAATCTTTTTCTTTCATCACTTGGACAAGGCATGTATCACATGGTAGGCACATCAACACTCAAAGTCAAAAATAATTAACCTCCCTACTCATTTCCCCTAAAATTTTCACTAA
Organism: Pinus taeda; assembly: GCA_000404065.3. Taxonomy (NCBI): domain Eukaryota; kingdom Viridiplantae; phylum Streptophyta; class Pinopsida; order Pinales; family Pinaceae; genus Pinus; species Pinus taeda. Next base: position 21,626 of record APFE030315724.1, on the reverse strand, counting down.
TTCCCTAAGTGCTAAAGGTAATTGCCAAAGTTAAAGGGGCTTAGAGCATTTCTCTGACTATTGGAGGGACAAAGTTAATCCATTTTTGTCCTTATTCTGAAAAAACTCGTGCATGCAACCAATACGTAGAAAATGACCAACTCGTACCCAAAACCATCAACCACCTTGAAAGTTGCTGCCTAACGCCGCTCCAGTCCACAGTGTGCTTCCAAGTCAACCAGTACACCATTACCAGTCTCTCCATAACAGGTAATCAAAAGATTGCAGCCTTGGATAAACAGTGTTAATACTAGTCATAAGACTTGTTTACCCCGAGATTGTTATCAAATCTATTCAAATAGAGATGGAAGGTAAAAGGACACAGAAAAGAACAGTCAAAGTGTATAAGAATTTAAAGAGTATCAGATTGAAGACCAAGTCAAGTAAATCATCTAGCATGAAGATAAACAATAGGGAAGACAATTACAAAACAGAGCATATAAATTCATATCAAAGTGAAGACAGATGAAAAACAGAATGGTAAAAAGAAAAAGTAAACAGTAAATAGTAAAAGTAAACATGAAGACCTTAAGAGTTAAACAAAGATGAAAACACTTTCACCAGCTACAATGAAGTTTATCCAAAGTAAAAGTGAAAAACAGTTGAAAGGAATTTAAGGTTAAAAGATGAAATCAGAGCAGAAATGGTACATTGTACAGAAATTTCCTGTTTAAGTCATAGTTTTTTAGAAACTATTGTGGCCATTCCAAGATGTATTTTGAAAAACTAGAGAAGGTTTTTGTTCCTAACAGACCAATCTACAAAAACCTCTCTCACTTTTTACATAGGTATTACCAAAAGGGAGATAAGTGTATGTCTTCACAGCGTATTTTTCAGTTTGAGCAAAGTCCTGTTTTTGACATCTTTTTGCAGAGAATATTGTGAACAACTAGAGCTGGATTTTGGGAAACTGAGAGAGGTTTATCTCAAAAACATTCTTATCTACAATAAACTCTTTCACTTTTTACATATCTATCTCGGATTGAGATATACAAGCATATCATTGGACCCTAAGTTTGCAGAATTTATGGGGCAGAATGCGCAAAGGAAGGATGCAGTTAGTGATTGGGATGCCTCATCATCAACTAAGAGTTGCTACCAAATTCGACTTTCTCTTCTTTGTCACTATAAATCCATAGAAATAGTTCCAAATAGATTCATTAGTTTTGAATGTCCTTTATTTAAGTTCTATTAATGTCAATAGTTGGAGATATTTGTGAAACTAATCTTGATATTTTTTCAAGATATTTCAGTGTACAATTACTATAAATACTTCTTCATTTGAAGTATTTTAGGGTGGATTTTTAGACATTTCTGTAGACTCTTTATTTTGGAATAGAAGTGCTATTGAACAACTATTGTATGGCTGGTTGGACAAAGTAATAAAGCAAAGGACTTTTATAGGATTCCTGTGTCAAACGAGAAACAAATAAGTGTTCTATATCTTATGTTTTTACAGTTTTCTTGTTTAAATATTCATATGTGTTCCATATCTGAATGATAAACGAAAAAATATATTTCAGAAAGATCTTTACTGCATTCTGTCTTTAAAATAGTTTATATTCTTAATGTTTTCTTCCAAGCTATCATAGGTAGGGAATTCTTAATTGCTCCCTGCTTTTTAGTTTATCATTGTGGTCATTTAACAAAAAATTATTAATTGTTTTTTGTTAATGAGCATCCACTTTCCCTCATCTTGAACTTTGTTGAAGGATTCTTAATTTCCCTTCCTCCCTTTCAAGACCATTTCACCATTTTAAGCTATCATTTGTCTCTTGTTTAGCTATCTTGCCCTGTGAAATTCTTATTTGTTAAATCAACCTGATCCAGTTAAGCCATCTTCAGTTGACTCCATAGCCCAATGGCCTGAAATACATTGTTCTATCCATCTGCTCCTGAATTCCACCACCAAACAAAATCAAAACCCCCCAAGCTTTCATAACTAGCCTAATATTCCATAGCTAAAACATAAAGAGAGAGCTCTCTCTGAGTACAGATTGGCTAGATTCTGTACTTAAAAGATTGGTTTGTGGTTACCTCGGAATTTTTTTTTTAACCTTGAGAAAATTATGAGTGATAACAGTGCAGATGCAGTAGTTGGCAGCAATATGTAGGGACAACAGCAACACAAATGCAACATTTGCGCAGTAGTTGGTAGGCAGTGATGTCAGACATTAGCAGTGCAGAGGGAGATGTTACAAAATCAAGGTGATGCTTCAGCAGGTTGCATTACTAAAGCACATTCCTTGCTAGGAGAGAGTGTTGATTTCTGGTAGCATTGGATGTGCTCTAAGCCTCAAAATTTGCAAGGAGGCTAGGACACATGTATTCCAGAATACCCAGAAATTGTTTTGGGAAATTCCACCCAGAAACAGTTTTATTCCAATAATTAATTATTTTCAATGGATGCCTAAGTCTAAACTTAGGAAATTAAAATAATTAAAGGGTATTAATTAAACTGGGTGTGAAACTTCTAGAAGAAGACAAGGATCAAGTCAAAATGATTTAGGTCGTTGATTGATCAACGAGAGGTTTATAAGAAGGACTTCGATGGGCATTTGGAAAACACACCATGCAAATACTCAACTGGCCAAGTAGATCGATTTTCTCACTTGCTGAAGTTCGGAAAGAGGAAATCGAATCAGAGGGTGAGTTGCAGGTGAGAGAGAGAGGGTATCAACAATAGTCAAGAGTGCAGGAAACGGCAACAAGAGGCAGCGCAAAAGAGGGATGCAGATCACCCATGCAAAGGCAGTGATGCAGGGACAACGCAGTCACTGCGCAGAGGGTGACGTAGTGTGGCTAGCATGAGGGCAACAGGGCCTCTCAGGTGTCAGAAATTCACTGTGGATTGGCGAAATTTGTTTGTAAAAATTCTCTTAGTGAGTCTTCTTCTATTCTGCAATTTGTAGATTGTACATGAGATTTTGCTGAAGAATAATAAAGAAACCCTCATCTGCTGCACCGGTTTTCCCACATTGGGATTTTCCAGTGACAATTGTCAAAAAATAACTGCGTTAATTTGTTATTGTTGTGCTAGTATGTTCCTTACATTTATTTTTCCGCAATAATTAATTTGTGGAGACTGCAATGTATGTATTTCGATATTTGTTGTAGATAACTGCAAATAATTTATTTCAGTAAATTAATAAATAGAAGAAATATTATAAATTCCTACAGTAGGATTTGAATTTCCAGATTTTCACAATGAGATCTCCAAAACCCAGAAATCGTTTATGGAAATTCCACCTAGAAATGACTTAATTAGATTATTACTCATTTTTAAAATATTTACTAAGTCTAAACTTAGGGAACATGACTAATTAATCAAAATTAATTAAGTTATGGTGTGAATCTTATCAAAAATCACATGTATTGACTTCTAGTTAATCCTAGCCATAGATTAAGATTTGATCTTGGTTGTTGAAGTCCCAACGAAGGATTACAAGAAGAAGTTGATGGGACTTGGAGAAGATACACAAAATCAATTGAACATTTGATTTTGTTGGGAAATCGATCTCTAGAGTAACAACATTCAGTTGCTAGAGGTGATTCAGTGAGATCAAAGCACTGAGAGACGGGTAGAGATAGTGAGGTCGAAGGAAGCTAGTTATTTCTCACTAGTCATTATTGCCAGTTATTTCTCTGTTTGGATTGCTAGTTTGAGCATCCATACATTGTACTCAGATTTTCATTACTGCATATATCAAAACCCTCAGCTACTACACCGATTTTCCCAAGTTAGGTTTTTCCAGGGACTTAGTCCAAAAATAACGGTTTATTTTGTGTGTGTGCATCTATTTCTTCCAGCTTTTTTATTTATTCCGCAGTATTTTATTTTGTGTAGGTTGCAGTGTATTTAATTCGATATTTGTTGTAGCACACAAGAAGTAAATTGTTCAATTGAATTAAAAATTAGAAGAATTAACATTAGTTGTCGCAATAGGATTCTGGGTTAGCCGAATTTTCACATGGTATCAGAGCGCAAATTATAAGCTGGAGAGCTTAGTAGTAGAACGGAAGAGGAATTTCGTAGCTCCGTATAAGCAACAGTTCGAAACCCTCAAAGCCAATGCAGTTTCTTAGCTAAGAGGGTCAGTTTCTTGAGGAAAAATTGATTTATCTGAGAGAGCGACAGAGAAATCAGATTTCTCCAGTACGAGGATTACCGGAGGCAAAGGAAGCAGCCAGTGTTTTCCTTGCAGAGCAGATCTCTAGCCGGACGCAATGTTTTGCAGCGGTTGCTAGTGAATGTTAATTTTTGGTAGCATCGGATGTGCTCTAGCTCCGAAGTTTTGTGGAGGGGCTAGAATATATGAGAAGGGGAAATGCAGTTGTAGTTGGGGACAACCAATCCAGTTGCCGGAATGGAGAGATTTTGTCGAATGAAGTGAGGTAATCTCACTTAGATTTCTGCTAGTATATTTTTATCTTTGTAACTAGATAGCTGAGAGGGCATCTAGAGTTGTATTCATAACTACTGGTTAATAATAGAAAACCCTCAAAGTTGTTGCACCCGTTTTCCCGCATTGGGTTTTTCCGGGGACGATTGTCCAAAAATAACGGTGTCCCTTGTGTATTTGTCTCATTTTATTTCAGTTCATGATCTGTATGTATGTTTAGTATGCAATAGTGTTATCATCGTTGTTTAAATAATTAAATAACTTGTTGAATGTAAAAACAAGTAGGAGATGATAAACCAGTGATTGCAGTAGGATTTCTGATGTGTAGATTTAGAAATTTTCACATGCTATCAGAGTATTGCAGATCATATGAGATTGAAGACATTAGCTAGGAGATCCAGAGAATTTGCTATAAAGAAGCAACTGTCTCGAGTGACAATGTCGTTTCAGAGGCAGAGGAGCAGCTGAAGGAGTGACATGGAGGCTCACGCAGTGCTTGCGTCAACATTACGACCCTGCAGAGGGTGACGCAGAACCCAAGAGGAGCCTACGCAGTGACTGCATCAACTCTCTGGGCCAACGTTGAGCTCGAGAGGTACGAATCAGTGAGTTGTTGGCGTTGAAGGAGCAAATTCGATCTGAGGAGCTGGTGGGATGTTGTTGTTGTTGGTGCAAAATAGTGTCTGTGGAGACAAAATCGAGGTAGAGGGAGTCACTACCATGATAGATTTCTAGCCAAAGAAATATAGATCCAGGTTGCAACAACAACAACTAGAGGATTTCCGTGAAGGAAATCAAGACTCAGAGGGAGTCTAGAGGAGCTTGTTTCTTAGAGGGTTTCTTGCGCCAAAGAAATATAGATCCAAGCCTTGCTGGATTAGCTGCAGGAGAGGGAGAAGAGAACCTGTCCTATATTTGTTGAGCAAAGATGGCAATCAATGGACTGAGGGATCAAGAGAGATTGGATGGAGCTTCCAATTTTGTCATCTGGAAGGCCAGGATCCTAGCAGTCCTAGACAAAAATCGCATCAAGGACTATGTCTTAAAAGTAGTTGTCATTCTGGTCGACGTTGATCCGTTAAAGAAGTATGAGGGGGCCCATGCGAAGGCCAAGTGCATGATCCTAGACTGGGTCAAATATCATGTAGTACCACACATTGCTAAGAAAGAAACAATAAGGGAGATGTGGGAGACGTTGACCACCTTGTACTAAGGCACTTCCATCCAGCGGATGATGCTATTAGAAAATCAGCTGAGGCAGTACCAAATGCAGAAGGGAGAAGAGATCGATCCCTTCCTCTTCAGGTTGCAAGGGATTGGAGACCAGTTGACTTCCATGGGGTCTACACTAGATCCTGAGTTCATGGTCAGGACTGCCCTTAATGCAGTCACCGAGGACTGGGAGACATTTGTCTGAAGTATCTTGGGCAGAGCGACTCTCCCCAGTTGGAAGGAGATGTGGGCAACTCTTCGACAAGAAGAGATCAGGAGGTTGACCAAGGCAAGGGGTAGCGACAAAGGAGCCTGGGTCAAGAAGGAGGAGGAGGAGGACGATGCAGTTCTCACATCATTGGGACAACAAGGGCAATAGAAGAGAAAGGACATAACCAAGGTTAGATGCTTCAAGTGTGGGGAACTTGGACATTATGCCACTCAGTGCCCTCGGAAGAAGGGCAAGGAGGAGGCTTTTGAATCGAAGGCTGCTCTAGAGAAAGTTGACAGGGAAGGTGAGCATGACGATTCTGCCATGAGTGCTCATGTGCCTCTGGAGAAGAGGTGGGACGACATGGAGTTGTAGTCAAGAGGACTGCATATGGGCAGGGTCCTTGAGATGCCCAAACTCTTGGATCACTTACGGCTACGGGAGCCCTTAACGATAGTAGAAAAATGATGGGTGTCGGATGGAGCGAGGTGTGATGGAGTGACATCGGCAGAGCTAGAGTGCCAAAGTCTGAGGTAGTGCAGTGGATGTTGTAGCAGTGTGAAAGGCACAGAGAAGTTTGTAGTAGCGCAGTAGTAGTAGAGGTAGCTTCAGCATCACGAGGCATCCAGACTGACCAACATGTCAGTGTTGGGCGAAGATTCAGTTGCTTAATTCTTACCAACTGAGTTACAGTTCAGCAATCAGCAGTGGCAGTGCTATGGGCAGCGTTTTGAGAGGGAGCTTTAGTACAGATGTAGCAGTGGCAGTGGCAGAGTCATGGGTAGCAGCAGTATAGGAAGCAACAATGTAGTGGATGAAGGGCATCAGGCCAAGCATCAACTGTTGAAGTTTCTAAGTCTACCAGTTAGAAACCATCCATGCACTTTACTGATTTATTCCTACCTACTTGTTTCGTTACTTAACAAGTTATTTACAATGTAAATATTGAAAATAAACATTAGTGCATCTCAACATATTACAAATCAACAACTGAAGGAAATAGAAACAAGCACACACAATGACACCGTTATTTTTGGACCAATGTCCTCGGAAAAACCCAATGTGGGAAAATTGGTGCAGCAATCTGAGGGTTTTCTTATTAAGCAATTTCAAAGTACAATCTGGGTGCTAAATCCGACTTACCCAGTAGAGAATTTCCTTGGTAGTAGTACCTCTCAGTCTGAGACAAATGTCCCAACTGAAACCTCGGATAAACCTTTCGGCAACTCCTCAGCTCCAATCTACCCTAGAAATCCCAACATCTGCCTTTCCAGACTGTGTCAGCCTCTCTCTACCCAACGCCAGCCCTGCGTCAGCCTTCTGGCCCTCTGTGTTAGCAATGCTGGCCTCTCTGAAGCATTGCGCAGCTCTTGACTGCCTCTACGTGGCCCTGTGAGCCCTGGCTGCTACTGCGTCACTCTCTAGCTCCTACACTACTCTCTAAGTACTATCTCTGCCTCTTTGTCTTTCTGTACTCAATGCACCTTAGCTACAACTCTGATCACTGATTCTATCTCTCTTAGCAAACCTCGTTCTAGAGAATAGAATGACTGATCATCTGGTATGTTCTCCAACTGACCCTCAAGCCTCCTCTTATACTTTTCTCGTTGGTCCTTCAACGACCGAGATTAAATCTCTAATCAACGGCTAAGATTAGATTTGGCTTGATCCATGACTTTTGGAACCTTCTAACCTAGTTTTATATTAATACCCATTAATATTTTATTTTTCCTAAGTTTAGACTTAGGAACTCCATTAAAAATATTAATTATTTTAATATCTCCCAAATGAGGTACAATCCGTCCAAACCATTTCTGGGTCTTGGAGATCTCATGTGCTTTAGCCTATCCACCAATTTTCATGGCTAGAGCACATCCGATGCTACCCCAAATCAACACTCCCTCTTAGCGAGGACTATGCTCTAGCAATACTCCACATTGAGCATCACTTTGATTATCCGACACTGGTACCTGTGTTGATGCTAGGCCTCCCCGCCCAACATCCTTTGCACTGCTGCATCCTGTTTTGCTAACCATAGCCCTGCCACTGCCACTACTGCATTCTTATAATAGCTCCCTCTGCATCCGTGTTGTTGTTGGTTCATCCTCCCAACACTGGATCTGCACTGCATCCCCCTCTCATCATGCTGCATCGTGCTACTACATATCGCTACTGCATTGCAACTCAGTTACTGAGAAGAAAGTAACTCATCCACCCCAGTTCTGACATCCCTGTCAGGCTAGAAACACTCTCGATGCTGAAGCTCCCTCTGCCGCTAACAAGTGCTCCCTCTACTGACCTCTGCACAGATGCAACAACTCCCTACATCTTGCACCATTGCACACCTCTCTATGCCATCCTGCACCATTGCAACACTCCCGTGCCTCTTACACTGTTGCAGCCTATTAGCCTCGCGCGACCCGAGGAATCCTACACTGTAGCACTCTCTGTTGCTTCATCCGCATCCATCTCTACCTACATTCACCAGTCCTGTTACTCCTCTTCGGGGCTCCCGTAGCAAGATGTAATCCAAGAGGTTGGGTACCTCAAGGATCCTGCCCCTCATCACCTGTAGTCTGCCTGACTATAGCTCGATGTCCCCCACTTCCGCTCAAGTGGTGCATGTGCACTCATGGCATAGTCATCGCCTGTCTCCACTTCCTTCTCTGCCCTTGCGGGCTTTGCCTTAGTCTCAGAAGAATCTCCCTTACTTTTCTTCCTTGGACACTGGGTCGCATAATGACCCAACTCCCCACAGTGGAAGCACTTGATCTTGGAGAAATCCTTCTTCTTCCGTTTTTCTTGCTTTCCCTCAGATGCTAGGGCAACATCTTCCTCCTCCTCCTTTTTGACTCTGATCCCCTTACTTCTGCTTCCCGCCTTTGTCTACCATCTAATATCTTCTTGGCGAAGCGTTGCTCACATCTCCTCCCAAGGTGGAAGGGTCCCTCTGCCTAGCATACTCTGGACAAATACCTCCCAGTCTTCTTAGACTGCATTCAAGGTTGTTCTCACCATCAATTCCTGATCCGGCGTGGCCCCTATGGAAGTCAACTGATCTTGGATCTCATTTAGTCCACAGAGGAAGGTGTCAACCGGTTCTCCCTTCTTCATTTGAGATGACCTCATCTGATTCTCTAGTAACATTCTTCTCTGCTCAGAATTATGTTGGTACAATTTCTTTAGGGCCTCCCACATCTCATATGCCGTTTCCTTCTCAGTTATGTGTGGTACTACATGATCCTTGACCCCGTCAAGGATGATGCTCTTGGCCCTCGCCATTGCCTCCTCATACTTGTCGTTAGCAGCTGGGTCAACTGGGATAGCTATCTTCCTCAAGGCGAAGTGCTTGACACGATTTCTGTCAAGTACGGATAAGATTTTGGCCTTCCAGAGTGCGACGTTTGACGCTTCGTCCAACCTATCCTGGTCCCTTGTGTAGTGCCATGATGCTCTTTTACTTCCCTCTTGGAAGTTCTTGATGTGACTCCCTCTGAGTCTTGATTTCCCTCCTGGAAATCCTTCTACTGATGTCGAGATGCCCCCTACTCTGATCGTTTGTGCAACCGCACCACTGATTCGGATTTCCTAGCTAGAAACTCTTGGTAGGAACTCCTTCTTTTTGGCCTTGCCCTGTTAGGTACTGTTCTAACTACAGTACCTCACCAGCTCCAATCTGTAATGTTCCCACAGCCTTCTAAACCCCAACAACCTGAAGATGAGGTCTCCTAGGCACTGTGCAATCCTAGCACCAGCAATCCGGCCTCCTCAGCCAACTGCGTCAACGCTCCTAGCTTCTGCATGGCTCTGTGTGAGTCTCCCTTTGCCTCCCTTAGCTTTTGCACTGCCTCTTCCTAGCTCACCCTTGATGACGCAGGCACTGCATCACCCTTCCCTTGTTGATGCTCTGCTAGAAAAAACTTTTGTCACTCGAGACAGCTGTTTTATGCTGTTATTGCTCCGCTCAGCTGATGTCCTCAGTCCTCCTGTGATCTGCAACCACACTCTGATACCATGTTGAAGTTTCTAAGTCTACTAGTTAGAAACCCTCCATGCACTTTACTGATTTATTCCTACCTACTTGTTCTATTACTTAACAAGTTGTTTACAATGTAAATACTGAAAATAAACACTAGTTCATGCTCAACATATTACAAATCAACAACTGAAGGAAACAGAAACAAGCACACATAATGACACTGTTATTTTTGGACCAATGTCCCCGGAAAAACCCAATGTGGGAAAATCGGTGGAACTATCTGAGGGTTTTCTTATTAAGCAATTTCAGAGTACAATCTGGGTGCCAAACCCGACTTACCCAACAAAGAATTTCCTTGGCAGTAGTACCTCTCAATCTGAGACAAATGTCCTGGCTGAAACCCTAGATAAACCTTCCGGCAGCTCCAATTTGCCCCAGAAACCCCAACGTCTGCCTTTCTGGACTGCGTCAACCTCTCTCTGCCCAGCACTGGCCCTGTGTCACCCCGAATGGGCTTGCGTCAGCCTTCTGGCCCTCTGTGTCAGCAACACTAGCCTCTCTAAAGCACTGCGCAGCTCCCGGCTGCCTTTGCGTGGCCCTGCATGAACCCTCGTTGCTACTGCGTCGCTCTCCTTGGCTTCTACACTACTCTCCCGGTACTATCTCTACCTCTCTGTCTTTCTGTACTCAATGCCCCTCAACTACAACTTCGATCACTGATTCTATCTCTTAGCAAACCCCGCTCTAGAGAATAGAATAACTGATCATCTGGTATGTTCTCCAACTGACCCTCAAGCCTCCTCTTATACTTTTCTCGTTGGTCCTTCAACGGCCGAGATTAAATCTCTAATCAATGGCTAAAATTAAATTTGGCTTGATCCATGACTTTTGGAACATTCTAACTCAGTTTTATATTAATACCCATTAATATTTTATTTTTCCTAAGTTTAGGCTTAGGAACTCCATTAAAAATATTAATTATTTTAATATCTCCCAAACCAGGTACAATCTGTCCAAACCATTCTAGGTCCTAGAAATCTCATGTGCTTTAGCCTCTTCACCAATTTTCATGGCTAGAGCACATCTGATGCTACCTCAAATCAACATCAACAACATAGAGGACCAATGTAGTGGATCAGTGTAGTACTTCTGTTGAGAAGTGTTACTAGAGCACATTCCTCGCTAAAAGGGAGTGTTGATTTTGGGTAGCATCAAATGTGCTCTAGCTCCGAAATTTTGTGGAAGGACTAGAATACATGAGATCTCCAGAACCCAGAAATCGTTTGGAGAAATTCCACATGGATGAGGGGTTATTAAGATAATTAATATTTCTAATGGGTTCTGTTGACCACTGCGTGTCAACTTCCCATAGCAGTACACCCCCTTTTCTTCGCAAAAGGGGATAGTGCTTGATTGATGTGTCTGTGCCATTCGACAATCATCGTCGTCTTGATCATATTATGTTATAAACCCAGTCTGCATGTGTAAATAGTAAATAATCTTAGCAGAAGTGCGTCATGTATGTAAATTGCCTACGTGGACCTAATTTTCTAGTGAAAATCTACATTCCGGAAGGTTTTTTGTCTCACCAATCCATGATTGGCAGAGTTTTCCTTCAACCTAACCCCAAAGCCGGAATGGATTTTGTCATTAGAATCTTAGGGGAATCCTAGTGTGTTGATCTGCTAGATTATGTTTGGTCGCAGAACTGGGTGGTCTATGAGGGTCTATTTCAAATGGGTTTTCCCCCTTAAGATGTAAAATTGTAAAGTTCATGATGTAAAGTGTCCTTGAGGGTTAGAAAATGTTTTTAATCCCCTCATAAGTCCTAAGTCCTAGGTCTTAGGTAATTTTTCCAAAGTCTAAGTTCGAGGAATCCATTTAAAAAAAAAATTATATAAAATTAAAAATAAATAAAAATAATAATAAAATTTAAAAATTAAAAATTAAAAATAAATTAATTATTAATTAATTAAAATAAAAAATAAATTAAAATTGAAAAAATTAAAAAAATACAAAAATACAAAAAATAATAAAAATAGAATAAAAAACCTAAAAATATAAAATAATATATTTTTGAGTAAATAAATGCAAAATTTCAATTTTTTAATGCATTAGAAATTCGCAACGAATGAGATTAAGAGATATCTTGATCCTCATCGACGGTGGAGATAATTTTGACATGGATCACTCAAACTAGCCGTTGGGGAATTTTTCTTTTAAATAGGGTGCTAGGGGTCACATTTGAGATCATTCGATCTGTGAGTCTTGTGCTGAAGAAAGCTCTCTTGTAAACTTTTTCTGTGCTAATAAAGAAAGACTTTGGGGGTGAAATCTTGCTGGTGTTACTCTCCTAAAGTGCTATGAGCTGTTTTATTTTCTGCATATTTTTATTTTCAGCCATTAGTAATAGCTTGATGTAGAGTATTGTTGAACACAGGTATCTTGTTCACTTGCTAGAGTTTGAATAGTATTAGAATTTTTGAAATAATGGCAGGTATCTCCATTGCACCTGGGATCTAGTACTGTTTTTTCTCTCTTTATTGATGGTTGAAGTGAGCTGTGCAAGAAACCCTTATTGAGAAGATCAGTGGGCGTTTGGGGAAGTTCTCCACTGAACCAGCCAACTCCCACAAAGCATTTTCTTGCAGAGCCCAGCCAGTGTCAATCCTGGTTTTATCATTTAAGTTTATTTTATGAATGCATGAGAGTTTTTCTAAAGTATTCCATAGTAAATCTGAAATTTTGAAAATATTACTGATGATCACTAACAAATCTGGCTGTTATAGAGCCATAAATCTGTAAATATTGTAATCTTTTGACTGGTTTGTAGGGTTTTTAATTTTAATCCTTGCATATCTATTCTCTAGGTGTTCGTTTTTTTTTTTTTTTACATTGCAGGTTGCAGATCTAAAGTCGAAATTGGATTTTGAAGCTAGATCTAGGCCCTGAAGGTGAGATCTGGCCTCAGAATCAACTATTGCAGGAATACTTATTTCAGCGCTGAAAAATCTTTGTGGGGGGGTGATAACTGGAAATTCTGAAGCAGAGGAGTATCACTTTATTTGCAAATTTCTGAGAAATTTTAAGGGGTTTATCAGTTTATGGCTGCATATTATATTTCTTTGGAAAATTTAAGCAAAAAATACGTATATTTGTTTGACCTCTGGAATCTGTTCCGGCATAGTTCTTTTTCGAAATTTTATTTGAGGGTTTGATGCTTTGCAAGCTATCACAAACCTCACGCAGTTTCCATCGTTTAACCTGCTGCAACTCCAAATCATTTTCACGTACTCCTTTTCTCTCTGCGTACTTTCCCTATTCAGCTGCCAAAAAATTTGAAACCCATGTTGCCAGCCTCATCAAATCTGCATCATTCCATGTATTACCACCTGTGTTTTTTCTGAAGCCTTTTCGATCTTCTCCAATGCTGCGTCCATTTTCTCCTCCGCGTGATTTTTCTTCCCCATCCCTCACGCGCATCCATTTCCCTTGCATCGTTTCCGTTGCTCATCCTCTTGTTGCCGCTGTCAATTTCCATGCTGCTGTCCCTAACCTTCAACGAATTTTTCTACTACTTGATCTCTGCATTCTCCTCATTTTCTCCCTGCGTGAGTCTTCATCTGGCGCCTTACGCTGCTGCAAATTCCAATCTACGCTGCCACTCCTCCTATGTCGAGCCACCATTCTTCTCCAGACGCAATCTTCCCTGAGTGTGATCAACTTCGTTGTCTCCTCTACGCAGTCATACTTGCTCTCCACTACTCCAGACCTACATATTTGTGCATTCTGCCCGCCTCCTCGACCTTCTCCCCTTCGAACGCTGCAGTCATTGAGCTCTCACGCTAACGCTAACCCGCAGAGCCATAAACAAAATACAATTTTTTTTTTATGGGTTGAGGTTTTCATATTTACATTAGTTTAGTTTTAGGCTAGGTCTTTTAATGACTTTTGAAATTTTAATTTTTGATTAAAAATTCCCATAGTTTTCGACTTACAAATTCCGATTTTTCCTTGGTTATTGGTGGGGCTTATTTTCATAAAATTATATATATATATATAAAATAAAAATAAAAAATAAAATAATTTTCCATTTTCTAATAGATTAGGTGGTTAGATTAGAGTTGAGTTTAGGATTTAGATTTAATTTTATTTTGTTTAGTTTGGTTAAGTTTATTTAAACTTTAAAGATAAAAAAAAATAATATAAACATATTAATAAAAAAAATAATAATAAAAAAATAAAAAATAAAAAGGTTTCCTTTTTAGTTTAGTTCAAATTTTGAATTTAAAGTTTCATTTACTTAAGTCTTTAAGTCTTGTTTTATTTAAAAACTAAAATATTTTGAGAAGGCTTAACAAAAAATTGAAATTTTCATTTTGGCGACTTTTGCAGTGTTTATGTTCCATTTCTCTATGGCTAAATGCACTTAAATGTTTAGTTAAAGTTAGCTATGTGAAAGTGGCAACTGATCAGCGTTTAAATTCTATGATCTTTTAAAGCATTTAATTTTTCTTTAAGTTTAATTGCTGGATCATTGTTAAAGCATTGTGAATTTACTGGATATCTTGCACTGCTTGGGTTATTTGATGATAAATGTTTGTTTTACATGATTCATATTTCTGCAACATCTAATCATTTGATCATTAACTCCATAAGGCACTAGTCTATTTAACTTAGTGCTTGTTTCCTCGTGTTTCCCAACCCAACTGGTCCCCAGTTGGCCATTCATTATCCCATAGGGTCTACCCCCCTTAGCTGCGGGAGACAGGCTTAAACGGAGAGATCGGGGATCAGGGTGACAGCCCTGGTCTGAGCGTTGTCGTGACAATCTGTGCGACAACAGGTTCTTAAGTCTAAACTTAGGAAAATAAAAATATTAATGGGTATTAACAAGAATATGGGTGAGAAACTTCTAAGTGACGAGGATCAAGTCTATTTTAATCTTAGTCGTTGATTAGGGACTTAATCTGGGTTGTCGATTCATCAACAGGAAAAGTATAAGAGGAAGCTCGAGGGTCAGTTGGAGATACACTGGAGAGATCAATGAGTTGGATTTTTCAAGGGCGAAGTTTGCTGAGAAAATCGAACAAGTGATTTGTTGTAGCAGAGGGGCAAGGATAGTTGAGGTTGGAGGATCTTCTCTAGGACCTCAAATACCCAACAAAGATCGACAGAGAGGCACTAGAGGAGGCAGCACAGACCCAGGGAAGTTAATGCTGGGCCAGGAAGGGCCCACGCATTTCCAACGCAGGGGTAGAGCCACCCTCCAGCAAAAGTCCAAATTCAGCTGGGGAGCAGCCGAGAACGCTGACATCAAGGCTCTAGGAGGTAGAAGGAGGCAACGCAATGCTGATGCAGTGTCCCATTGTGCTCCACACAGGCCCACACAACTACTGCGAAGGGGCAGCAAAGTTGTAGTTGGGGACAGTCAGTCCAATTGCCGGAACGGAGAGATTTCTCCAGGTGAAGTGAGGTAATCTCACTTAGGTTTCTGCCAGTGTATTTTTATCTTTGTAACTGGATAGCCGAGAGGGCATCCAAAGTTGTATTTAGATCTACTGCTTAATAATAGAAAACCCTCAGAGCTGCTGCACCGGTTTTCCTGCATTGGGTTTTTCCGGGGATGATTGTCCAAAAATAATGGTGTCCCTTGTGTATTTGTCTCATTTTATTTCAGTTCATGATCTGTATGTAAGTGTAGTCTGAAATATTGTTATCATCATTGTTTAAATAATTAAATAGCTTGTTGAATGTAAAAACAAGTAAGAGATGATAAACCAGTTATTGCAGTAGGATTTCTGATGTGTAGATTCAGAAATTTTCACATTGAAAAATAGCGTTAGGAGGAAGAAGAGCACACACTGAGGGAAAATTTTTCTCAAGGAACTTCTAGTCTCAAGAAGTTCATTTTTCCTTGCAAATCGGCAGTAGTTGTGAGCAGATCTTATCACTCCAGAGAGGAGTGTGAATAGCAGTTCCAACAGCCGAGTAGAGGGAAAGAGGGAGATTTTCAAGGTTTATTTTCTCCAGTTTTGATTTTTCAAATTTTGCAGCTTTGAAGGAATGACCATACGAGATTGCCAGAGGAGGTGGTGCGAGTCAACTAGAATACAGATATGGGCAGCAGATCAACTTTCAATTGCCAGAGGCATATGCCGAAAGAAGTACGAATTGTAGAGAAAGAAAGGGTCCCAACCAAGGACTAGACTTGAAAGGAGATAGTGGGGCACCAGATCCAGGAGGAGGAGTATAAGACTCCAATGTGCAATTTGGGAAAGATTCTTGAGGAGGTCCACCTCTTGAATCAGAACCTTGCTACAGGAGCCCACAATATTTCAGTAGCAGGATGGATCAGTGGCAGTAGATGTAGTCAGATGTCGGAGTGATAGATGTAGAGTCTAGTTGTAGTCAGATGCAGAGTCTAGTTGCAATTAGATGCTGGGGAGCGCAGTGCAGAATTGGCAGTAGTGCAGAGTGGCACAATGCAGAGTCAGTAGCAGTGCAGGTGCCTTAGTGACAACGCAGATACTAGCAGCAGTCAGAGACTTGGTGACAGATGCATTATGCCGATCACAGTGGATTAAGTATTTATGATGTTTTTCAGTTGAGGATGTTGCAGTTGCAGTAACAATAGATGGAGAGGGAGTTGCAGTGCAGATATAGTGTTGACAACAGTTTAGCAAGGTGAACAACAGCACAAATGCAGTAGATATCAAAGTTGCGCAGTAATTGGTGGGTAGTGTTGAAATTTCTAAGTCTGACACATTAGAAATCCCTACAACATTATCTCGTTTATTATCTCCTACCTGTTCTTTCCATTAACAAGTTATTTATAAATATAAATACTGAAATAAACACAAATGCAACCTTAACACATACAGATCATCAACTGAAATAATTGAGACAATCACATAAGGGACACCATTATTTTTGGACAAACGTCCCCAAAAAAACCCATTGCAGGAAAATCCAGCGCAACAGATATGAGGGTTTTATTATTATGCAGTTTCTGAATACAACTAGGGTGCCAGAAATGGCACACCCTTCAGAGAATTTCCTTGGCAGGAGTACCTCTCCTCGGAGACAAATATTCCAGTTGATCGACCATCGGATGATCGGTCCCACAGCAACTATGACAGCTCCTTAGCTGCACAGTGAAAGATGCTCCAAGCTTCTCCACTGCTCTATGTCACTCTCCAAGGGCTACGTCACCCTCTCAGCTCTAGTCTGCCCCACGAAAAGTTTTAGCACTGCCTCTTGGCCCTGCGTCAGCTCTGCTAACCTTTGCGCAACTAATGTTGCCTCTGCGTCATCCACACTGGCCTCTGCAGCCTCTACGTTAGCCTTCCCAGGCTCTGTGCTGTCTCTCTGGCACTATCTATGCCTCTCTACTATGTATTCTTGGCCTTCTGCCGAACTGCCCCTCGCTGCAACAAATCACTAGTTCGATTTTCTCAGCCAACCCCGCTCCAAAAAATCGAATTGACTGATCAATATGGTGTATCGCTAACTGCAGTCAAGCCTACTCTTATACTTTTCCTGTTGAGTCTTCAACAGCTGAGTTTAAGTACCTAATCAACAACTAAGATTAGATTTGGTTTGATACTCGTCTCTTGGAACCTTCCAACCCAAAATTATATTAATACACATTAATATTTTAATTTTCCTAATTTTATACTTAGGACCCCATTAAAGATATTAATTATTTCAAAATCTCCTCATCCAGATAGAATTTCTCCAAACGATTTCTGGGTTTTGGAGATCTCATGTGCTTTAGCCTCTCCACCAATTTTCATGGCTAGCGCACATCCGATGCTACCACAAATCAACATTCCCTCTTAGCAAGTAATGTGCTCTAGCAATGGTTCATTATGAAAACATCACATTGATCCTCTGCATCGGTATCTGTGTTGATGTTGGGCTTGCTGCCCTACATCCACTGCACTGCTGCTTCCTGTACTGTTGTCGATGACACTGCCACTACGACTCCTACATCTGTAATGCAACTCCCTCTCAACATGCTACCCATGTTGCCCCTAGCACTGTTGCACTACAACTCAGTTACCTAGAAGTAACTAACTTCTCCCAAATACTGACATCCTGGTCAGTCTGGAAGCCTTGTCATGTTGAAGCTGCCACTGCTACTATTTTGTGCTCCCTCTGCTACCACTACAGTGCTGCATACATCTGTGTTGCTCGCACTACTGCAACCTCCATTGCGCTGCCTCAGATTGCTGCACTCAAGCACTGCCTTGCTGCCCAACTACACTTTGCTCCATCCGACTTCTGTCATCCTGCCACTGTTGTTAAGGGCTCCGGTAGTTGAATATGATCCAAGAGTTTGGGCACCTCAAGGATCTTGCCCCTAGTATGTAGTCCTCCTGACTACAACTCGATGTCTCCCCACCTCTTCTCTAGAGGTGCATGAGCACTCATGGCACAATCGTCATCAGTCACGACCTCTTTCTCCACCTTAGTTGGAGCTGCCTTTGAAACAGAAGCCTCTCCCTTAGTTTTCTTTTTGGGACATTGGGATGCATAATTGTTAAAATTGGCAACTAGGGCCAAACTCCATGTGGGTCTTCTTATTCATGGCAACTGATATTTTTCTTGGATTCCTCTCGTCGAGAGGTATAGGATTGATCTAAAGATCATCTGACTCCGACATGTATTCATGGAGATATGAATTTATTTGTGTTATGTGAAAATTCGTCAAGGTCGGCCAACAACCAAATTACCCCCACTCAACCTCAATGTTGCACCATAAATAGAAGTGGCCCTCAAGTTATTTGCTCACTCATCTCTTGTGATCTCTCTCCACTTGTTTGGGTTTTGGTGGTAGGAGAGATCTAAAGAGGATACGTTGCCCCAGAGGAGATGCCTTAGCCCTAGATGTTGTTAAAAAGAGAAGGCTATACACAGTCCTAGGTGGAGACACCTCTATACAGTCAAGGAGGGTTTATCTACGCAGCAAAGAGAGGGCTTCTATACGCAGTCTAAGGAAGATTCATATGCTGTCCAAAGCCGCAGTCAAGGAGGGTTCTTTATGCAGCTAGAGGAGGCTTCTATCCGCAGTATTTAAGGGTGCCCTAGGCCGTAGTCAATGAGGGTTTATACGCAGCAATGTAAGTTTTAGCCCCGTACAAAAATTACCTGCATACGAATTCTAAAACCCGAAAATAAGCAATGCGAGAGCATAACACATAAAACACATATACACAAAGATTTTCCCCTGGATTCCAAAATCGGGACTATCAGCTTGATTTTTCATTATATTCCTTTCAATGTTACAATACATATTATACATGCCGAAGCATCCGAAACCATGGACGGAAAACCATCGCGTTCAAAAAACATGTGCGAAAATCATGCACAAAACCATAGGTGGGTCCGCCCAACCTAACATAGGGTCCAAAACCAAAACTTTCCGGGGCGCTACCCCGGACCCCATAAAGTGGGGTTATGGGTACACCTCAAACCCCTTGTGACCCCCCCCTCCCCCGCTACACAATCGGTGCAACGAAAGAGGGCTCCGCCCCGCCTCTAAACCCCCGGTTAACTATGTGGGCTAGTCGTGGAAAGAATATAACACAACCTAACATTCTCCCACTTGTTGTTTTCTTTCCACAAGGGGTCACAAGAGAGCTTAGTCATTTTTCCAACCCTGAAACGCCCATTGTCTCTCTACACCAAGAGAACTTCTTAGAGCTCACAGATTTTGTCAATGCATCTACAGTATTCTTCAAAGTGTCCACCTTTACTAGCAACACCTTTTTGTCTTCTATCATATCCCTCACAAAGTGATACTGAACATCAATGTGCTTTGTCTTTGAATGATAAGCAGGGTTCTTTGCCAAGAAAATTGCACTTTGGCTGTCACAGTCTATCCTTATAGCTCCCTGTACTAACCCCATACTTGAACACAATCTCTGCACCCAAACTGCTTCCTTGCTTGCATGAGTGGCTGCCATGTATTCTGCCTCTGTAGTTGATAGTGCCACTACAGATTGTTTCTTACTCATCCAACTGACTGCACCTCCAAATAGGTTAAACAATACCCACTTGTAGATCTTCTCTGATCCAGATCTCCAGCCCAGTCTGCATCAACAAATCCATGAATATCCAACACTCTGTCCAATCCTGGTCTTCCTTGATAGCACAAACCATAATCACTAGTGCCACGCAAATACTTGAAAACCCGCTTCACTGCTGTCCACTACTCCTTCCCTGGTTTTGACAAAAACCTGCTCAATACTCCCACTGCATGTGCATGTCTGGTCTAGTACAGACCATTGCATACATCAAGCTACCGACTGCACTTGCATATGGAACACAGGACATGTCCTCTTCCTCTTCTTGTGTCTTGGGACATTGTTCAACAGATAACATCACATCTACAGGAATAGGAACCTTCACCGGTTTACTATCCTGCATATTAAACCTTGGCAGTATTGTCTCGACATACTTCCTCTGGTTTAACCAGAGCTTCCTCTTTGCCCGATCTCTTTTAATTTCCATGCCCAAAATATAGTTTGCAGCACCGAGATCTTTCATGTCGAATTTGGAGGACAATTGGGTCTTCAATCCTGGATAATTTCTTTGTCATTTCCAACCAGCAACATATCATCCACATACAAGACCAGCTAAATAACACAGTCACCA